>JASDQU010332278.1:0-10874 GCA_032191745.1 Picea mariana | reverse complement strand
GAATCTCTGTGATGTTTCACATGTGTTGATATGTTGTGATGTTTTATGATGTCTAATCTATATGCTCTGACCAACGTTGGATGATTTATGTCTATGTAATGATGTCTTGATGTGATAAATGCCAATCTAATACTAGGTTAGCCATGTTATCTACCATTTGATTAAATTGTCATGGAATATGTGTAAATGTAATTGAATCAAGGTTTCGAGATAAGAGTCTAACTTGCAAGTATTTTCAAAAAATGCAAGGATCACGGACAAGATATACATTGTTGAGTTGCAGGATGACGAGCTGGGAATCTAATATGACACTAAGCTGATGAATGCAGTGGTGACTGGCCTTAACAACGAGACCAATAACGGTTGCGTATTCATCTTGGTTGTTGGTAGCTGTGCCCAAACATATGTTGCTGGAGTGGAGTAGTTCATGTGAGTGGGTGTAAAGGGCCCAAGTGGCTGACATGAGATTCAATGTCTAGTGGCTGGCTCCATCAGCGTAACTGATGTGGTAGACCGAAGGAGGATGCATCTGTCAATAACACAGATGGTAGATCAAACATGAAGGGTGGAGGTGAAAATAAAGAAGACTAAAAACTCTACAAATGTGTACAAAGAAAAATCCTAGTGTAGTATGACTACGCTCAGGTGTAAAACTTCTTTAAGTACAACCCGTTGATGAGTTCTTTGAGAGGATAGCCTTCTGGATAGGCCAGAATGTATGCACCTTTAGTGAGATAGTGTTGGACAATGTAGGGTCCATGCCATAATGAATCGAACTTCCCATGGCCGAGAGTATCATGAGTGACATCATAGGCTAGGATGAGGTCTCCTTCATCAAATGAGCAAAGGTTGACATGGTGGTCAAAGGTGGATTTGGACTATTTTTTAGCTGCCTCATTGTTCTGTAATGAAGACTGACGATCTTCATCCAGCGATTCTAAGGTCAACAAGCACTTTTCCATTGGGGCAGTGTCAGGTAATAGGTTGATGGTGGTGCGTAATGCGGGAATTTCTCACTCAATGGGGAGGGTCGCTTCGATCCCATGGACAAGATGAAACGATGTAAAACCAGTGGTGGTTTTGATTGCTGTACGATAAGCTCATAATGCTGAAAGAAACATATGATGCCAGTTGGTCCTATGTTGGTTGACGATACGTTGTAGCATTGTTTTGAGGACTTTGTTGACATCCTTGACCTGTTCGTTGGACTGAGGCTAGTATGGGGAGAAAAACTCATGGGAGAAGCCTATATTTGAGGAGAGTTCTGTGAAGATTTCATTCTCAAAGTGTTTATCATGATCAGATACTAACTGGAGTGGAAATCCGAAATGGGTAATGATGTGGTTGAAGAAAAAATGCACTGTTGTGTCAGTGGTATTGTTGAAGGTAGGCATGGCTTTAACCCATTTAGTAAAGTAATCGACTTCCACAATGATGTACTTGTGTCCATTACTAGATGGAGGGTTGCAAGTCATGAATTCAATGCCCCATTTGCAGAAGGAGCCAACAATGATGACTGGGTGTAGAAGAGCGGGTGGTTCTCGTGATTTGTTTGCATAGAGCTGGAATTTGTCACATCACTTGACAACATGGATGCATCCATGAAACAATGTGGGCTAGAAGTATCCCGCTCAAATGAATTTTTAGGTGGTGGACATACTTGAGAGGTGGTTGACGCTATGGAAATCATTCAAGACTCTATCTGCTTCATCAATGGTCAAACATCAATGGAGTATGGTGTCAACCCCATGTCGATACAAGATGTCACCAATGAGGAGGTACCGAGGTGCCTGATGGCGAATGCGTCGACAATCATCTCGAGAGAGATGAGACCCACATTTTTGTGTTCAAAGGTAGATGAGAAGGTCGCCATACCAGGGGTCATCTGAGGGGATGTGAAAGAGGTGTTTGTTAGGAAAATCCGTATTAACGGGTGAATATTTAGCATCCGAGGGAAACATCATGATGAGTTTGGCGAGAACAAGTGCTTTCTTACTTTTGGGAGTTGATAACTCTAGGTCGTATTCCTAAAGGATGATGATCCATCGGGAAAATTTGCCATTAATCTATCGTCGACTAAGCAAGTAATTCATGGGGTTGGAATGGGGTATCACAACTATGGTGCGATGGCTCGCTTGACATAAACCAAATGTCTAGATGCTGTGGATTGTAAACTGTGGTAGGGGGTAAGGTTTCTTGGGGGAAATGAACCAGAGAATTGGGAGGATTTGGGGGAACATCCTCAGATAGTCTATCCATTTACCAAGGAGGGGTGGGAAGTGACTCAGGTTCAGGGGAGGTGATGTGGACAATATCTGGAGGAAGGGTAGAACAAGTCACTTGCATCACAGGGGGTGAGGTGGTTGAAGGATTTTGAATAAGGGTTATTTGACGATGTCTGTATTCAATGATCAAATGACACTGGTACGTGAAATGATCAAGTGAGTCACAAAGACTGCAAGGGAATCTCATCCATTCGGTGACTGAGGTCGAGACATAATGGATGTTGGTGACGTGGGTACCTTAAGGCATGGGTGGAGAGGGATCTTGCTGAAAGATTTTGCATACCATTGTTAGCATCTGTAAAAAATGAGGTAGAGCGGGGAAATGATGAGTATAGTGGCCATACTTTGAATAGATGGCACACACGAATTTGGTTTGCAGCCCTTTATTTCCTATAGTAGGGGACGTTGTGTTACTACTAGGGTGCTTAGTGAAGTGACGAGTGATGTGGTTGCTCGAGGGAGTTGGATCATATTGCATAACTCGGGAATAGAAGGACATCGATTATTGGGGTGTCCCTATCTTTCACATAGAGCACAAGGAGGTTGAACTCAGGGAGGAAGTGGAGTGGTGGGATCTTTCTTCTTTTGTCTACCCCCAGCCGTAGCAATAGTGTTGGCAAGTGGGGGTGAGGGTGGTGTGGTCAGATTTAGTATTGGAATTTTCATCAAGATTCCCTCTGACTCAGGAGGGAGGGATGGTTGGGGAACCATGGCAGGAGGGTGTAGATACCATATAGGTATGGCAAGCACAATGTTGGGAAGGGTAAGAATTGTGACTACCTGAAATGCTTGTATTCCTGGTGGGGGGTAAAAGAAGGGTATTTGAGTGATGGCTTTGGGATTGTCTCCCAAATCGGGATTTTCCCCTGGGGGAGGGTAAAATTGGGGATAATTGGTGTAGTAGGGTTCTCAGGTAATCTCTGAGGTGAACTTTCTTCAACTAGTGAGACATTGAGGGGTGGAGAAGCCTTAGTGGGAGGAATGGTATCTCTGGTTTCAGTTCTATTAGAAGATATGACACATACTTGTGCTGAAGGGTGTATGAGAGGTGGTGCTCCATGGTATTCCCCCAAAAAGAATGGGTATTTAAAAATTCTGAGGCCCATATCCATGAGTGGATATGCGTCGAAACTAGTGCGGACAAGAGGTAGGATGTTATCAATGTTGGCAGCGTGGTTAGGCTCATAATGTGAAACTTGGTCGATGGTGATGATTTTCCCGTTGTGGGAGAAAATTATCGTTTGAAACATAGAAGCAACCATTTCCTTCATAGTGTACATGTAGTTATGTCCAAACAATATGTTTTAATCGAGTGGGGCGTCGATAACCTCAATGTCGATAAGGATGGTTTTTCCCCCGAGTTTGACAAGGACATTTTGAAAGAGCCCTTCAGGGGAGGATGGTTGACCATCATACTCTATTAAAGTGATGGAAGATGGTACTAGCTAAGGGGAGCCAAGTTTTTTCCATATGGTTTTGGACATGATGCATGTGGATACACCTTCATCAATGATACATCGCTGAACTGTGATGTTCTGAATTTTGACTGGTATTTGGAAAGCTACCAAAGCGGGTAGAGGAGGTTCCCCACTATCTAGATCAAATGTGATGAGTCTAGTATTAGCTGGGTCGACTGCACATAAGGCAGAAATCAAGGATTTTTGTTGAGTTGGACAAGTTTGGAGGACTCCCAATACCGACATGGTTGTAGGGGACTGTGCCAATTCATCGACCAGATTGTAATTATGTGTCACCCTAGCCCGAGGGTTGTTGACATTCCATTGTAATGGAATGCGAGGGATACAAATGGAGGGTTCAGTGTTAGGGCATGGAATCATCAAGGGTTTTCCAGTTGTAGTTGGAGTTGATTTTGACGTGGTGGGAGTAGATTCAGGGGGTGCGTTGTAGTGACAACTGCATATTTGCAAAATAATTCCTTCTTCGCTAGTGAGAAGGATATTGCGCTCCACTGGATTTCCAGGGTTTTGATACTACCCTATTTTTGGTGGGGCAGGATGTACCTCTTGTTGGGTATTCATCACACTTTGGTGTGGAATAGGGTTTTGCAACACGGAGGGGGGTGGTTGTTTCTAATACTGTTGTGGGGCATGCTGAGGGGTAGGCGGTGCTGGAGGACGTGGAAGATTCATGGATTCTCTCATCCATTTGAAATAAACAATTTGGGGTCAATGGTGAGTATAATGACCATGCTCACCGTAAAGAGCACAAGGGAAGTGCATCCAGAGGTTGTTATTATTATTCCTCCCTTGGCGTTTGTTGTTATTGTCCCCTTGGGAGTTTTGGTTTCCATGATTCTAGTTGCCCCCAATAGGTTGGTATTGTTGGGGGTTATTTCCTCATGGTCCTGGGTTATTATTGTTTCAATTTTTTCCTTTATTCTTGGCATTATTCAGCTGATGGACCGGATTTACCGTATTTAACTGTTCAAAAGTATGAAATTGTTGAATGGGATAGGGTTGAACAAAGTTAACACCGGTGTGTGGTTGTCCATGAGGAGGAGCAATTGGCTGTGGAGGACTAGGAAATGGAAAATATAGATTTTTTTGTGGCAACAATCCATAGGGTGCATAGGAAGGCAAAGCAATTTTACTAGTGCCCAGGTTATCTGCTGAGGTAGAGGGGGAACCTGAACTTGATTGATAAGTCAGGCGCATAATGCGTGTCGACAAGGGTCCACTCATGGGTGAAGGGGGAGCAATAGGATATGGCTATTGGTAAGGGGGAGGAGGGTAATAAGATGGCCCTCCATATTTCGGTGGATATCGAGGTGTGTCGTACATAGGTGGGGGTTGGATGTATGGGTTGTGGTGTGTTGTGGTACCAATCAATCCATCTGCCGCATGAGACATCCTAGGTTTGTCCTGGCCGAATGGTATGGGTCTCGATGCATCGAGTATTACTATGTACAAGTAGCTCGACTGAGCATAAATGAGGTCGAACTGTTGAGCCTTGCTAATGGCTTCCTCTTTGGTTTGGGGGAAGGTGGATGCCACATCTTTGGAAAGTATGGATATGAGTGATTTGAGAAACCAATCAAGCCATTGTTCTTTGGTGGTTTTTGCTTTACATAAACTACATCGTCAATGCCATTTGTGAATGTAGTCGGCAATATTTGTAGCCGAGGTTTGTTTGCACTCGGAGAGAAATTCTAGACCAGTGTCATGACGAACTAGTAGTTGGAAGAAGGTCAAAAATTCTTTGGCCAAGGATTCAAAAGTCACGTGGGACCTAGATTGTTTGTCCACATACCATTTGGTTGATGGACCAGTGAGTGTGTGTTGAAATAACCTTAAGCAGATGGAGTCGTCCATGATTCTATTTGAGGAGCACCATAAATGGAAGGTCATGACATGGTTGGCGGGAAATTCCCCTGATTTTCCTTCAAATTTGGGAATGTCTGAAGGTAGTTTGGTAGGCATATTCGACCATGTGGGGTCATGCAATATAGGGTCATTAGTGAGTTTAATCAAGTCAGGTATGTTGAGAGATGCAAAATATGGTATGGGTGGTGGTGGGGGATTAGTTCCAGCCATGGTGTGAGTTGGTAGTGGACCTGACCCTTGAGGGGGATTTGGTGGGTTTGTACTTATCCTTTGAGAAGAAGTTTGTCCCCCGTCTCCTTGTGAAGGAGAGCTAGTGGATGGATGGCCTTGGGAATTGGACCCAAGTAAAGTGGAACCAAGCAAAGCTGATCCCAAAATAGTGGCACTGATAGGGGTGTGAGATGGCTGAGTCGGTTAGTTGGCAAGACTAGGAAATCCTCCTAAAATAGAAGGGAGATTTTGCTATTGTCTGGAACAACGAGGATTCTGTGGGTCCCCTATGATGTCCGACTAGCAAGGTGAATGTGTGCAAATGGTGATGAGAGCATTAAATGAACAAGAGACTTGTATAATTTTGGACTTTCACAATATATCTCACAATTGCATGTAATCAAATGAGCATCATACATATATAAACTATAAATAAACATACATGTGGGTAGGTGGATTTTTTCCATGTGGGAGAACAAAGAAAACAAATGCTCGTTTCCAAAAAAGATGTATCATCCTTCCTCTCAAATAGCATTGGACCTTCCAAGAGCACTCAATAGTGGGGTATGAAGCCACTAGAAGAGAAACTAGTGAAGGATGAAATATTTAGTTATAATGAGTGGTAGAGGGTACATATCCCGAAAGATATGGCGATATTTCCTAATAGCCACACAAAATTAGATCAAGGTACAATTGCAGCCCACAATTGCCACCTAGGTAGATGTCCTAAATTTGGACACTAGGTACCTCGGTCAAAGTGCGACATTTAGATTTTCAGCCTCATAAATTGGTCACGGGTTGGATCCCTTCCAAGAGTTGGGTGACTCAAGGGGGGATGCATAGAACAACCGGACCTCGGCCTTCAACCCTTTTCGGGTATCTCCCTGCCTTATGGTGTTAGTAACACTTGACTTGGAGGATTTAAAAGTTCCCTATTTGTCAATTTCTAATGTTTGAAAATGTGAGAACCAGAAAAGGGGGGTTATTTGGATGCCTACCCCCAAGATCCTACCTAGACTAAAAAATTTCTTTTGGCACCTTCTGTGGAGGAAAGATTAGTGATTTTTTAGAAAAAAATTAGATGTGGTGGGTTGAGAGATTGGGGGTGTGAACCAATCTTGTTTGAATTAAGTGGGTGTGGATAATTTGTTCAAGAAATAGTGGGATGTTTCGGAATTCCTTTGGAGAAAACCTACTTCAACCTCCACAATTCAAGATGAAATTATGTGAGTGAGAGTGACTTTGTGTGTGAACAAGTGATAAAATGTGCCAAATTTTTAATAAGTTAGGTGTAAATTTGCAACATGTGGATTTCCTCTAGTCCTTTACGAATCTTGGTCACCTATCTTACTAGATGTCATTGGTACAACCTTGCAGAATTTTAAAATCCCTAAAGAACTAGCATGTGGACATATGGGTCCTTACCAATCCTTTAAACTCCCTAATGTTGTTTACACTATTGATTAAGGTTGGTTGTCATTGATGTCAACCCTTGAAGGAAGCCCCATATCACAAAGGTTTGGGTAATGGAATCAAGATTGTTTGATGTAAATATGACTCATTATTGTTTTGTCATGGTTTATAAGAAGTAAATATGGATGAACTCCAAAGTGCTCTCCTTATGGTCAAAACCCTCATGGGAAGACACTTTACAGAGTAAGAGAACTCATGCTTAATTTTGGAATAATGAGATGAAGGATTATGAAATTGTTAGGGAAACTATCCTAGATGGATAGTGCTTGTCATTCCATTTTCGGTGGTATGTAGAACGTCACATAACTCCTCACGGTTAGAGAGTTATGGCCATGAGAATTTGGAGACCCCGGGTTTGGGTAATGGACCCAAGTTTGTTTGATGGATAACGGTATGAGTTATGATATATTTTCAGACAGTACTATTCTATATGGATAGTAAATTTCATTCCATTTTTGGTGGTATGTGGAACGTCACATAACTCCTCACGATTTGAGAGTTATGGCCTTACGAAGTTGGAGGACTCTTATATGTCATCTAGAAGCCCCAAAAGGTCAAAGTAGTCAAAGTGGTTTAAGAGATTTTAAAAGGTAAATAATAAAGTGAAGTAATGAGTGTATTATAATTCAAAGTGAATAAAAAATAAATTATTTCAATTATAAATTTAATGGAGAAATTAGAAGTGGATTAACCCTAAAATAAGGAAAGTGGGGCCAAATGACCTAGAAGATGTTTTTAAGGAAGCTACTTGGAGAGTATAAATAAGAGGAAAGGCTCTCTCATTTGAAACAAACTTGAGCATACTGAATATCTATAGGTTTCTGAGGTAACTGAGGATATCTAAGCCAAAATTATGAGGCAAGGTGAAGAAAAGAAGGCCGAAATGCAAGGAAGGATAAATTCTTTTGATGGTGCTTTCTAAGGTATGTTATTTACATGTCATCTCACCATATTTTCTATAAAGTTTTTTCTATAATGATTCATACTGTGAAATAACTATAAAATTGATAAAATATATCCAAGTATATGTGGTAAAAAATTCAGCTTGTGTTTCATTTTATTTTTGGAGTTACACTTCGTGGACAATAGGGTTTGTGGCCAGTCCTAAAACTAGTCAAAAACAAGTGCTTCGGGTACAAACCTTATAATTTCTTCATAACAGATCCAAATTTAGTGAGAAAAAATGTGTTGGTTAGGTTATAGTCTATAGTATTTTGTGAAATAGTTTCATATCAATTCATCAAATAGTTCATGCAGGACACTCTCTACAAGGTCGGTCTCTAGAACAAGCTAGAATTCAACAAGGTATGCCATTTTTGCTATAAATAATTTTCTGAGAGGTTACAAGTAGTGACACTTGGAGGAATTGCATAAAACATACTTAAGAACATTATGTATCAGTTTCATATCTTTATACATTACAGGTACAAATATATGATTACTTCAAGTTAGGGTCGTTGACTAATCCAAAACTAGGCATGTGAGACTAAAAAAAAGTGTGATGAAAATGCTAGTCTCTTGTTGTTAAAGTTAAGGAAGGTTTGCAAGAATGTGATCATATAAAATAGGTCTATTGCAGAGCTACAAATCAGATTTGGATGATGAAATTGATGAGGGATTTTGGTTGAGGTACATGTTGAGTACATGGTTGAGACAAGTAGTTGATGAGTTGGCACATACATGAGGTGTATAGTTAATGATGTTGGTACATATTGATGAGTCATAGTTGATGAGTAGTTGAAACATTATTGGTACATACTTGGTACATGGTTGGATGCACTTGTTTATGGTATAGGTTGATTACAAGTTGTTTGGTACAGGTTGGTGCATGGTTGATGCACTTATTTATGGTACAGGTTAATTACAGGTTGAGGTACAGGTTGATGCATGGTTCATATTTATTGGTACAGGTTTATAGCGGTATATCTCACAGTGATGGTTTGACAGTGGTTCCATCATTATACTTCTACTTCAGGGTGGAAGGATGGGGCAAGGACAGGTGGTTGTAGCCACCTTCCGGTTGTAGCTGGAGAANCTGTGGTTTTCTCTCGATTTGGGTTTCCATGTAAAACACTGGTGTACTGTGTATGTGTGTGATTGTTTATTTCTTACTACTCATTATTGGATAATAATTCTACATTGATATAACATTTGAAGAAAAAGGATTATAATCATGCTATTACTGATTCACCCCCCCTCTTAGTAATCAAACAATTGGTATCAGAGTAGGTTCCTTTAGAAATCACTTTAACCACTAAAAGGTAGATCATGGAGAGTACCAACTCATATAAAAATGGAATAATATAGTTTGATGGATAGAAGTATGCTTTTGGAGCATAAAGATGAAGACATATATACAGGCACAGGGATTTCAAGTTTGCAATCAATTGTAGATGGATACACAGCACCAACAGTTCCACCAACAAATGACAAAGTAGTGAAACTCAGTGAGAATAATTCCAAAGCCATAAATTCACTTTTGAATGGTCTCAGTGATATGGTATTCACCAAAGTTGCACATTGTAAATCTGCTAAAGAGATTTGGGACAAGCTTCAAAATATTTATGAAAGAGATTCAAAAGTCAAAAAGCAAAGCTTCAAACTTATAGAGGTCAATTCAAACAACTAAAAATGAAGGAAGATGAAGATATCGCAACCTACTTCTTACGAGTCGATGAAACAATGAATGAAATCATAGGATTGGGAAAATAAATTGAAGAATCTGTAATTGTTCAAAAGGTACTAAAATCTCTTCCTATGAGATTCAACCCTAAGATATCAGCACTAGAAGAAATATCATATCTAAACTCAATAAGCATGGATGAACTGCATGGAATCTTCATGGAATATGAGATGAGAACTAAACAGGAAAATCTAGATGTAAAAGAAGAAGCCTTCAAAGCATCCAAAAGATCAAAGAAAAAGAAAAAGGAACAAGAAGAATATAGCAGCAACAGTGATGTCTCAAAAGATGATGAAGAAGTGGCCAACTTCATCAAAAGACTGAACAAGAGAATCAACGGTAGGTATAGAGGTAAGCTTCCTTTAATTTGTTTTAATTGTGATGGTATTGGTCATTTTGCTAACAAATGACCTCATAAGAAAAAGAGAAATGATGAAGGTTACTCAAAAGGAAGACAAACATATAAAGGTAAAAGAACTACAAAGAAAGTTTTCAAGAAAAGCTTTTGCACCAAAGAAGACATATCATCATCAGATGAAGATGAAGTTAGTGACAGTGAAACATGGAGAGTTCTATTCATGGTAGTAGAAGACTCTGATAAAGAAGACTCTGAAGAAAAATATGAAGAAGCATATGAAGAAGAAATTGAAGAGGCAGAAGTTGACTTTCGTGAATAATTAATGAGTGCCATAGAAGTTATCAGAAGAGAAAACAAGAAAAACAAGAAACTACAAGCAGAACTGGATAAGAAAAAAGACACTCGAGAACTAGAACAAATGATTACAAAATTGAAGGTTCAAATAGAAGAAGATAAAAGAATTGAAGAAGCACTCAAAGAACAACTAGAAGAAAAGGACAGGATCATTGAAAACCTGGAAG
>JASDQU010332276.1:0-12807 GCA_032191745.1 Picea mariana | reverse complement strand
AGTAGAACACTTCATAGCTGCCTTTGAGCGCCTGGCTTTTCGAACAGAGGGCATGACTGATGCTTTCTTTTGAGAGTGTTTTATCAGTGGCCTCAAGGAGGAGATTCAGACCCATGTCCTCATGGCTTGACCCTCGAGTTGGGTAGAGGCTACTAAAAGAGATAAAGAAGCACAACAAGTTGTATCCTCTCAAAACTGAAAACCCTCCTTTATCCCTCGCCCTAAACCCGTCACTCCCACTACTCCCTCCGCTCCATTAAAAATCCAAAAATTGACCAAGGCTGAAATGGTTGAATGCCAACTCAAAAGTCTTTGTTATAATTGTGATGACAAATATTTCCCGGGCCATAAGTGTAAGTAACAAAAGCTTTTTATGGCCATCTCTAAGGATATTTCGGAAGAGGATGTTGAAACTCCCCTTGTGTCTGAGTCACCTGAAATCACTGACATAACCCCTCCCTCAGACCCTCCCAAAGTAGAACCCATCANCTCTCACTAGCTTCTCCGCTCCCCAAACCCTCAAGTTAAGCGGTTACATCAAGAATCGGAAGGTCATCATTCTGGTTGATAGTGGAAGCACCCATAATTTTATTCATTGTCGCATTGCCCAAGAAACTCATTGCTACATCCATGTTGTCAACAATTTCCAAATCATGATTGCCAATGGTGGTTCCATGACATGTGGAGGGCATTGTGAAAATGTGCATCTTCAAATAGGTGACTACCACCTAAAATCCCATATGTTTGCTATCGACATGGGTGGTTGTGACATTGTGCTAGGTGCAGACTGGCTAAGAACTTTGGGTCCCATTCTCATGGATTTTAAGGCATTAACCATGCAACTCGACCAGGAAGGCCACCAATATAAATTCCAAGGCATCATTGTTGGTTCACCTGAGGTCATTAGTTCCCATCGCATGGAAACGCTGCTCAAAAAAGGTCATTCTAGTGTCATTTCCCAACTCCATGCCATACAAGCAATAGAGACACCCCTGGTGCCGCATGACCTCCAAGCCCTCCTTTCTAAACATCAAATGGTATTTTCCACTCCCCAAGGACTCCCTCCTTCCTATGGTGTTCATGATCATTCCATTCCCCTTGTATCTAGAATCCTTCCTCCCAATATCCGTCCATATCGCCACCCCTTTTCACAAAAAAATGAAATTGAGAAAATGGTCCAGGAACTCCTTAATGCAGGCATTATCTACCCTATTATGAGCACTTACTCTTCTCCTGTAGTCATGGTCCTAAAGAAAGAAGGTTCTTGGAGAATGTGTCCCGACTTTCGTGCCCTCAACAAACTGACCATTAAAGACAAATTTCCCATTCCTGTCATTGATGACCTCCTAGATGAATTGAGTGGTGCCCAATTCTTTACTAAAGTTGATCTTCACTCGGGCTATCACCAGATATGTATGAAAGAGGAAGACATTCCCAAGATAGCCTTTTTCACTCATGAGGGCCACTATGAGTTTTGGGTCATGCCCTTTGGCTTTTGTAATACCCCCTACACCTTCCAAAGCCTCATCAATCATGTCTTACGTCCCTTTCTTTGTCATTTTGTCTTAGTTTTCTTTGATGATATCCTCATCTATAGCAAAACCTGGAAAAACCATATTACTCATGTGGATCAAGTCCTCCATCTACTCTCTCAGCACCAACTTTTCCTGAAACAGTCTAAATGTGATTTTGGAGCCTCAAAAGTAGAATACTTGGGTCATCTGGTTGGCAAGGATGGCATCAGGGTGGATCCAAAAAAGATTGAAGTTATGCAAGACTGGCCGCACCCAAAGACTCTCAAAATCTTGTGTGGATTTCTGGGCTTAATAGGGTATTATCGCAAGTTTGTTAAGAACTACAGAAAGATTGCAACACCTCTCAATGCTCTCCTCAAAAAGAACTCTTTCACTTGGACTCCAGTCGCTGCTCAATCTTTTGAAACCTTGAAGACATCCATGTGCACCACTCTGGTTCTGGCCCTTCCTAATTTCACAAAGACCTTTGTGTTGGAATGTGATGCCTCAGGGAAAGGAATCAGCATTGTCCTTATGCAAGAGGGTCGCCTTTGGCCTTCACTACCAAGCAATTGTCTGAAAGGAATCTGGGCAAACCCATTTATGAAAAGGAAATGTTGGCTATTTTTCATGTCATTGATCTGTGGTGCCCTTATCTCTTGGGGCAACACTTCCAAATTAAGACCGACCATCAAAGCCTCAAGTATTTTCTGGAACAACGCATTTCCTCCCCGGAGCAACAAAAATGGGTGACTAAGCTCTTTCGATATGATTATGAGATCATTTACAATAAGGTCAAAGACAATGTAGTGGCGGATGCATTGTCCCAAAAATATGAAGAAGAAGGATCCATTTTTACTCTTTCCTTCATTGTCCCCGATTGGCTCCAAGCTATACGCCAGGAATGGCTTCAAGATCCCAAAAGTTCGCATCTGATCCAGCAATTGCAGACCAAGGCTCTGGCTCCCCCAGGGTACTCTTGGCCCCAGAATGAGCTTTGATACAAAGGCCATTTGTATTTAAGTAAACAATCAAAGATTAAAGCCACAGTACTTTCTGAGCTTTATGCTACACCCACAGCGGGGCACTCAGGGTTCACCAAAACATATGACAGGGTCAAATGTTCTTTTTTCTGGGATGGTATGAAACAGTACATCCGTAATTTTGTCACTGAATGTCAGGTGTGTCAACGCAACAAGGGAGAAACAGTCAAATCTTCGGGAAGACTACAACCACTTCTGATTCCGCCTGCGATTTGGAAGGATATCTCTATGGACTTTATTACCGGCTTACCCAAATTGGGGAATAAATCAGTCATAATGGTGGTTGTGGATCGCCTTTCCAAGTATGCTCATTTATGTGCTCTTCAACACCCATTTACTGCATCCACGGTGGCTCAAATTTTCATGGACTAGGTCTTCAAGCTTCATGGCATGCTACACTCTATTGTTTCTGATCGTGACCCAACTTTCACAAGCAATTTTTGGCAAGAACTATTTAAGCTACAGGGCACCCAATTGCATCTCAGCACAACTTATCATCCCCAGACTGATGGTCAAACAGAAGTTGTCAACAAGTGTTTGGAAACATATCTGAGGTGTTTTGCCTCTGAAAAAAAACATCAGTGGGCTCAATGGTTACCCCTAGCCGAATGGTGGTACAACACTTCCTACCATACAGCTACTCGCATGACTCCTTTTGAAGTGGTATATGGATAGAAGCCACCTTCAGTTCTCTCATACTTATTGGGTACCTCGAAGGTCCAGGCAGTTGGCCAAACACTTACAGTTCGAGAGGATATTCTTCATACCCTTAAAGTGAACTTGGTCATGGCACAAAATCGCATGAAGCAATAAGCAGATCAAGGTTGCTTTGAACGTCAATTTGTAGAAAGGGATCAGGTGTTTCTGCGACTGCAACCATACAAGAAAAATTCCTTCAAGGCCGAGCATTTTCAGAAGCTAGCACCCAAATTTAATGGTCCTTATACAGTTCTCAAGCATGTGGGACAAGTCGCATATCAGTTAGCTCTGCCTAGTCAGTCGAAGCAACATCCTGTTTTTCATGTTTCATGCTTAAAGAAGGTGATTGGAACCAGGTGCCAAATTCAAACCAACCTTCCAGAGTTAGCTGAAGAAGGATCCATTTGGCTATAGCCAGAAGTAGTTTTGGACCAACATGAGTGTCGCTTGCATCAGAGAACCATCAAGGAAGTGTTAGTCCAGTGGAAAGATACAACTCCAGGAGATGCCACTTGGGAACCAGCTACCATTCTGTAGCAGTTTCCATATCTCAAGCCTTGAGGACAAGGTTTTTTTTAAGGGGGAACACATGTTAGGGTCCTAACCCGCACATAGGTAGATCAATATATTCAGATGTAATAAAGGTCAATATTAATAAGGCCTTTCAATAAAATAGAATAAGACAGATGTAAGAAGACCTAATAGAAACTTCTGCTTCTAGAAGGATCTTCCTCTAGATGCTTCTCTTGATCGACATATTTAGCATAAATAAAGGTTGAGGTATGAAAACCCTAGCTTGGAGATTATTGTAATAGAGCATTTCTCGGCTGGAGGTTGCCCCCTCGAAGAGGCCTGTGAACATTGCTTTCTGAATCAAAGTGTTATTTTTGTTGTTGTTGTTATATCATTACTGTGTTATTGTGGAGATTATGTTGGTTATATTACTGTTATTCTGCCATTTCTAGCATTTTATTTTTGTTTTGCATATTTATTATATCTGGTATCTTGCACTCTCCAACCTACAATCACATTTTCTTTTGTCTTTCACTGTCCAAACTGACCCACAACCAGTCACAACACATATGATCTCTCTAACAACATACTCATGCTCCTCAACCATACAATATGAATGCTACTCAATCATGTATAAGCAATCATCATACTATAGCAATCACATCAACACTAAATCATAAGAGTGTTTCTCACTCCATCAACCAATACAAACCACATCACAACAGCCATACCAAACATTCCTTAAGCATTCACTACACAACAAGCAAGAGTATTCATCAAGACAACAACATGACCATACCAGAGTCTCATTTACAGATCTAAGCCCATAGAATGCAGATCTGGAACCTGCTTCGGTCTTCAATAGTCAGTCATCATCTCAAACACCAATCTCCATGAATTCATTCACTATACGTGCCATGTCTTCATACAGTCTGTGTGTGTATGCTCCCTGGCCCATTACAGCCTGCATATACCTCAGAAACTAGGGTTTCTGGACCTCCGAGACTTTTTTCTTCATGATCTTAGACATTTCCAAAACTTTGATTCGTCCATGAGATCCTCCAGATCTTCTCTCTCTCAGAATAGATCTTCAATACATGTTGAAGAGATACACACAAAAGATCCTCACAAGAATACCCAAGAGATGCATTTACACAAGAGACCCTTGCCTCTTATTTATACTTTCCAAATAGCTTCCTTAGAATCATCTTCTAGGTCACTTAACCCACTTCTAGGTCACTTAACACATTTCTAGGTCAATTAACCTATTTTCCTCATTTCTATGGTTAACCACTTTCCATAAATAGAAAGTTCTCCATTACTTTATCATTTAAATATTACTCCTTGACTTTGTCACCTCACTTTATTATTTAAATAATCTTCTTTGATTTTGTCTCTTCACTTTATTATTTAAATAATCCTTCTTGATTTTGTCACTTTACTTTATCATTTAAATAATATTTTCTTCTTTGCAAGCTCTTTGACTTCTTTGACCTTTTGGGGCTTCAAGCCAACATATGAGGGTCCTCCAACTTCGTAAGGCCATAACTCTCAAACCATGAGGAGTTGTGTGACATTACACATACCACCAGAAATGGCATGACAAGCACTATCCATCTAGGATATTTTCACCAACAACTTCATCGATATTCATCTCATTATTCCACAATCAACCATGGATTATCCAGGCATTCTTCTAGGATAACTCATCTGTAAAGCATCTTCCCATGAGGGCTTTCACCATAAGGGAAACACTTTGGAGTTCATCCATTTGTGCACTTTATCAACCATGATAATACTATAATGATCAATCTAACTATGCATCATATATCAAGGAAATCACATCGGTCAATATTCATCTTTGCATCATGTATCAATGACAACTCATTGATCCATCTGTATCTATGCATGACATCATATGCATCATATAATTTACATCTATCCATTCTCATCAAGGACAATACATATTATATTTGACATCAATCATAAATCAATCAATCCTTTGGCATCAATCAATCACTTGACATCAATCAATCAAACCATTAGCATCAATGACAACATGATCCAACAGCATAGTTCTCCTCATGATTTCTCAATTTCCTTGAAATGTAAGTGATCAATTGACCATCTTGCATGAAGACTCTACCCAAGACTTCGTTGGATGCGTCCATGCATACCAATAATTAATTGTCCATGTCGGGGAATTTTAGTATTAGCATTGTCGTCAATAGCTCCTTGAGACTTTGAAATTCTTCTGCGCATTTCTTGCTCCATGAAAAATTGTTGTTTTTCTTCTGCAGTTTTGTGATCAGATTTTCTATCTTCGAAAAACCTTTGACGAACCGTCAGTAATATCCTACTAAAAACATAAATTTGTGTACTTATGGTACATTTGTCAGTGAAGGCCATTCCATAATAGCATCTACCTTCATTGGATCCACATCGATGCCTTCGTCGGATATAACATGTCCTAAGTAATGAATCTTTGATTAGTAAAAATAACATTTCGATAGTTTATCTATAATTTGTTTTCACGTAAACATTGTAGTACCAAGCGTAAATTTTCGTCATGTTCTTCTATTGTCCGAGAATATATTAGTATGTCATCAATGAATACTTGAGAAAACTGGTCCAAGTATTCACAGAACACCCCATTCATCAAACTCATGAATACCTCCGGGGCGTTTTTCAGTACAAACAGTAAAACCGTAAACTCATAGTGCCTGAACCTCATCTTGAATTCGGTCTTAGGAATATCTTCCTCTTTAATTCATAACTAGTGATATCCTGATCTCAATTCGATCTTTGAAAACACCGTCGCACCCTTCATTTGATAAAACAAATCATCTATTTTTGGAAACATATACTGGTTCTTGATCGTCGCCTTGTTCAATTGATGGTAGTCAATACAAAGTCTCCACTACCCATCCTTCTTTCTTATGAAAATAATAGGCAGACCCCAAGGTGATAGACTTGGATGTATAAGTCCCAGGTCCAACAACTCCTTCAGTTGCATTTTCAACTCCTGTAACTCAAGCGTCGACATTCGATAAGGCGTTCTTTCTATCAGTTCAGTTCCAGGTTTCAAGCGGATGGTAAATTCCAACTCTCTTTCAGACGGCAAGCTTGGTAATTCTTCTGGAAACACATCAAAAAATTCTTGTACTACCAGAAGATTTTCTAATACTTTTTCCTCACCCTTGTCGTTTAGTGCTAAGATTGCATATAACTTACATCCTTTGTGCAAGCTCTTTTGTAGTTGTAGGGAATAAATAAACCTCAAGGACACCCCCTGGTTTCTTCCTACAATCACTCTTCTTTGTACCACATCATCGGTCAAACTTAACCATTTTGTCTTACAGTTGAGTATCACATCATGCGATTCCAACCAGTCCATACTAACCACTATGTGATAAGATCCTAATATCATGAAATATAGGTTGTCCTTTGTTACAAAACCTCTTAAGTAAATGCTACAATCCTTAACCCTTCCCCCAACCTTCTATTTGGAACCCGAAGCCATTTATACGTATCTAAACTCGTTATGTTCAACTGCATTTACCTTAATTCCTTTCATTGTTTCACTAGAAATAAATCTCTTTGTAGCACCAAGATCTATCAAAATACTAAAAGTTTGGTCAGCAATGATACCTAATGTCTCAAGCACAGTGGACTGGAGCTCGTCCTAGAAGTTATTCACCATGGCATGAATCCTATGGGCCTTGTCCAAATCTCCAATTGTAGTGTGTCTTGTTGACCTGGCCGCTCTATCCTTCTCAATTGCACAGTCTCATTGGTAATGTGGCTCTCCATAGATCCAACATCCGATCTTCGGTCCAGTACTCCGAGTCCCCGAAGTATAAGTTATTGGCCTACCAACCTAAGCTTCTTGTCTATTCTGCTGAATAGGCCTAAATTGTTGTTGTCAGTTCGGTGGTCCTCTGTAGGGAGTCCTTTGTTGAGGAGTCGGTTGTCACGGTGTCTTGAATGTGGATCCTCTATACGTATCTTGATACCACAATGTATGTCTAGTTGGTGTCTGATGTTGATGTGCTCTGGATGTCATTTGTCCAGTCGGTCTTGAAGGAGTCTTGCCCTGATCCCTGCTAGTCAACTCTTCCTCAGCTATGAGGGCCTTCTGGACTGCATCGTGCAACATATGAGGCATTAATATCCTCACCTTCACACGAATGTTGAAGTTAAGGATGAAAACAAAATTGTTGACCTTCATCTTCTTTGAGTTCAGATGTGGGGCATACCAAAGTAGCTCCATAAATATGGCCTCATACTCCGACACCATACGACCATCCTATCATAAGGCATTGAACTCATTGAGATGGATCTCAATGAATTCCTATGATAAATACCTCTCCTGGAACCCCTCCTCGAACAGTTCCCATGAAACATCTTCGACGGTCATGTTTAGCTGAGGTAGGAGCATCTTCCACCATATAAGAGAACTCCCCTTCAACTTAAATACCTCCATGTGGACCTTCATGTTGGAGGTGTAGTCACAAAGTAAAAATAACATTGCCATGTTCTCAAACCATGCCTCCGCAATTGAGCCGTGTCACCCATGAACTCAAGAAACTTCACCTTCTCGAGTTCTCTGTGAATTCTACCACTGCCAGCCGACATGCATTGTGAACCCTCATTGAGTATACGCACTCTGGCCTCATCTCTATTTAATCAGTTAATCAGGGCCTCTGACATCCTCTCGAAGGATCTCATCAAACCAACCACATCCCGCACAAAAATATGCTCCTTCCCAATGACTTGTTCTTCTCCTTGGGGGTTATAAACCTATGGCATGGATGCTACTAGAGGCATCGCACCTCTTCCCCTAGCACCATGTTGTCTACCTCCACATTGTCCTCTAACCATGATTACCTGCATGGAAAAATTTAAATTTTAATTAGCGATAAGTTATTAATCAAGTGCTTAATATAGTGGAAGGTGTAATGATCCAAGTCCGAGGGTTGAACCAGCTTTGATACCATATGTAATGTCCCCTTCGTTACGACAAAAATAGTGATGTACAAAAGGTAATTTTTTTTTGCGTTAGAAAATTAAAATCGTCACAAAATAATTAATATCATCACAAGCGACACATCATCATCATTTAATAATAGCATAATCAGTGCATTAACAAATTAAAAGCGACGCATAATCAACACACAAAAATAAGAGCAACCCGTTCCAACAAATCACGATCAATTGAAGCAAAATAATAATAAACGATCAACCTTGTCACTGAGTAATAAAAAACTACCCGCCCAGCCTACCCTGCATGGTTAGGACCTCCAGAACACATAAGAAACACTCAAGCCCAGGATTCATCCGATTAATTTTGACCACTTAAGGTCTCTTGGCTGGCGACTATTTCGAGGAACAAGGAGGTATCTAATTCCCTTGTCCAATCCTAGCATAACCATCAATCCTAGAATTCCACATCTATAATTTTAAAAACAAAACTCTTGCTCAAGAATCGAATAATTCAATATAGTATGATCTAATTATCTGTAGTGCCATCTTGGTATGAATGACTAAATTAGGAAGAACAATAAACTTCAATTTGAAACGTATCCATCATAAATAAAATATATATATCCCATAATCAATTCTCATGTAACAAGGACAATTCACAACCTATAATCAAATCCTTCATCACTAGTACCATAGTTATTTTTCATTTCTAACTTCAATATAAGGGAATTCTACCCAAGTTATAATTAATTGATTTCTAGTGCAAGGTCAATGTACAATCAGATTAATTTAACTTGTCGACTTAAAATCGAGTTCCTATAATTCTATCTAGTAGAATCCATAGCTAGAGATTGCACTTATCTATACATTAGTATATTCAATATTAATATGATTAAAGGTTCATTCATTTATAATTGACCCTCCTCACTATTTATAGGACCACCCAAAATAGGTAATTGCTTCCTTTGGAAGATACTAATGTTAGATTCCATGTAAGATTACAACATCTAATCTTTAAGGTAAGAAATGATAAGTCAAGATGATCAACTTAGTCCATATTATACATTGGGAGTAGTTATTACATAAAAACTCTATGTATAGGATGTCAATACACAAAGAAAAATGGCATTTAACTTGAGCACCTTAATTTCTAACCACAAGACTAAATCTACTTAATAGATTCAATTTAACATTCATAGCAATAACTATAACAAAAATGGTGAATACATGAATTTAATCTGCATATTTCTAAAATAGTAACATCTAATCACTTCTACAAGGTTCCATAACGCTCTTATCGTGCAAGAAGAAGTTTATTCTCTGGAAGAGGAATCCCTTAAAATTTACTAAATCAACAACCCAAAATAACTCTCGTCCAATGAGATAGCATTACTCAATCTACCATTTAGGAATAGGCGTTGATGTTGACAAACTAGTTTAATCTTAAATTTAGAGCTATAAGAGTTCTAAGATAATCTTGATGCCTCCTTATTATAATTGACATGAATGATGAAAGCCTCCAAATAAATAACAACCTTACATCATTTGTATTATATAATTTTTAAATGGTTAACATTTCAAGATGTAAACTTCTTAGCCATTGTGTATCATTTAATTCCAATAATTTTAAGCAATAAATCAATACTAAAAATTATGTCTATGATATTTTTCGCAATTTATTAGTAATAGACATAAGGGTCTGAAAGGTCGGAAGTGACAGAATTAATCCTTGGGTTCTACAAAGTCGCCCTGCAAGGGATTTAATCAAATTCCAACAGCTTTACGAAACCCTTGGTTGTTTCCCCCTTCAAGAGTTATGATCTGTATACAATAAAACATAATGAAACAAGGGCTCCCTTCCCATACTTTTTTTGGTTAGAAGTCATACATCTACCCTTTGGTTAAAAAAAGGAAACAGAGACTGACAGGAATTCGTTCTCCTGTAGAAATTATTATCATTCTTCTCTCTGCTAAATCTGAAATTTGAGCTTTGGTTCAAGACAACCCATATCCAAGTCAACAGTAAAGAACCCAAGTTCCAATGAGGGTATCCACATCATCAAATTCCATGGGAGGAACCTATAAAACCACATGGAGCATCGAGGAGGGAGTCCACAAGGACCGAAAGTGTGTGCATTATGAGTCTGTCATTTCATTAATGACAAGGATTTATTTACTCCCACGAGCACTCGCAATCATCTGGAGTATGAAATCATAAACCCAAGATGCAATAAGAGTGATCTCTTGATGTGTGGGAAGGGGAGTGTTCAAGGAAGGGAGGCACCATTTTCCTCGGGTAGTAAGACTTGGTTTCTCACCCTACACCACTAATCAAAAAAATTTTGGAACCATACCAATGGTTGTTTGAAAATGATGTAATTCGGATTCACCCAACTAACCACGGTTTAAAATGAGCTCCATTTGTGCTCCCTCTTAACCAAACTGTCATAACTTCCAGGCATAGCATTCATGGATTGAGGATCATACCATCGCTTACGGAACGAACAAGGTATGTGATGGTGTAGGGATGAGTATGGAATGGGAAGGGACTACTCTCTATATGGAATATACAGGGTTCACTATACAGAACAAATAGTTTCATTCAATCATTACTATCCTTCTCCCTTAGATGAAAAAATTGCTATTCACCTCATTATATAGTGTTTCGGAATCGATAAAATAGATATGGGGGGAAGATAGAGAGGGAAGAGAATTTGAATTAAGTGTTAATATCTACCTACAAATAATCTGAAGCTAACTACTTTTGAAGGGTGTGAGTTCCACAATGCCTCGATTCGAGAACCAGAGGGGAAATAAATGACTCAAAACATTTCTTTTTAATGTCACGTGATGAGTAACTTGTCTTGGCTCAGCTTGGCTAGTTACTTTGTTCGTTTGGCACACAACTCAATTCTTGACCTTGAGGAATTAAATTAGCATAATATGAATCAAAAGAATTTCCTGCTCCATTAATCAGAGTTTTCCCTATCCCTATCTGTTCACTGCTGGAAGGATCAAGACGCCCCCAAATCTTAGTCACAATTATTCAAATGATATTTAACTCCTAGATCAAGGAAATCCTGGAGGCTCTTTGTTAACAATGTGATGCATAGAGGAAACAAGGGAGTTTTCTTTGTTTTTCTTTAAATGAAACTTTACACAGGAGATAACTCGATAAACCTCGCAGCAAGGATTTATCTAATAGTAGAGTTAGGTACAGGAAAATTTAAAAACCAGAGCCTTCTTATTACAAACGAAATTATCATAGCATATTTCATGCAAGAGATAAGGTACCCCATCGGATTGTAATTACACCAAAGAGTTCCTATATACATGGAATAGATCATGTCATCTATCAAATCCTAATTCATTACGAGCATTCCATTTACAATATTAAACTCGATTTCAATAAATTTACCAGTAAGGAATATCGTAATCAATGAATTATTTAAGATGTTCTCCAACATGGGCATATAAACCAAAGTTATAATCGAATTTTCCATAAGAACATACAAATCAGTAGTGGATTCCCTAGCTTAATTTCAATGTATTTTGATATAAAATCATTAGACAAAAACCTAAGCATAATGTTGATTAAGGTTGGTTGTCATTGATGTCAACCCTTGAAGAAAGACCCATAGCACAAAGGTTTGGGTAATGGACCCAATAGTGTTTGATGTAAATATGACTCATTATTGTTTTTTCATGGTTGATAAGAAGTAAATATGGATGAACTTCAAAGTGGTTCCCTTATGGTGAAAGCCCTCACTAGAAAACGCTTTGTGGAGTAAGAGAACCCATACTTAATTATGGAATAATGAGATGAAGGAAAGTGATTTTGTCAGGGAAAATATCCTATATGGATAGTTCTTGTCATGTCATTTCCGGTGGTATGTGGAATGTCACATAATTCCTCACGGTTAGAGAGTTATGGCCATGAGAAGTTGGAGACCCCAGGTTTGGGTAATGGACCCAAGTTTGTTTGATGGGTAACGGTATGAGTTATGATATGTTTTCAGATAATACTATTCTATATGGATAGTACATGTCAT
>JASDQU010332274.1:0-11700 GCA_032191745.1 Picea mariana | reverse complement strand
TGTGGCACATTATGTAGATCAAAGAATTGCTCCATCTGAAGTATCCATGTGATTGGGTCCTTGCCATTAAACTTCCTCATATCGATATTAGGAACATGGTTGGTATTCAACCCAAAGTTGGATTTTCTCCATTCTTGATTCACCTCCTTGTCTCCTCATCATGAATTTCATGGGATGCATTTTCACTTTCAGTTGTCTTCTCTGTTACGAAATTTTTCAATACTTCCATGATCTCCTCTTTTAAACCATCCATCTTTGCCTCCAACTTAGCTTCCATCTCTTGTTGTTCATCTTTTGTTACTATCTTATTTTGTAAATCATTTATGTCCCTACGCATTTCTTCACCTTCATCAAGAGTCAAATTAGAATTGTCTGGAGGCTTATTTGGTGTAGAATTTCCCTTTTTGGGTGGCATGTTGGCCAAGTATCACTTTTGAACCTTGATTTTGAGGTGGTTCTGCTAGACAATCTTTCTTCTATTGTAACTCCCAAGTTTTGGCCCTTATGGGTATGAAACTTTAATTTATGTAGTTCTATGATATTTATTCTCTGCAATGCCACAAGTCTTATCAAAATTGGATTTTCCAAGTGGAATTTATGGTAACTTCCCCACAACTTGTTGATTTTTTTCCTTTCCAGGACATCTCACTTGTATAGCGTGCCCCACACAAAATAATTGATATAAAATTCTAAAACTTGTACCAGAAATACTACAGACTGTGCACGATCCAATGAAGCTAGTCCCACTCAATTTGGATACTCTAGGAAGAAGTTATGAATGTTTTACCTAGAACAACTTCTTGAGACTAGTCAATAGGATTAGTCAGGTACCCCATCTTCCATAGGGTCTATCTACAAATTTAAGATTACCCAGAATCTGACCAATTTATCAAAGATACCTTACTAAGTTTTGTGAATAGCCTCTGGATTTTAGGGTCTGAAATGTTACATAAATGTTTTTATAGTGAAAATTCTACAATGACTCAGTTCAAGATGATTCCAGAACCCTATCTTTTACAGGTTGTATCTCTAAAAGTATAAGGCCTCAGGAGATGAAATTCTAACCCAACATACCTTGATTTGTCTACTAAATGTCCTCCAAGATGTTCCTTCTGAAACATTGTAGAAAACAATTTATAGATAAAATTCCAAGGTGTCTCATATGTAGCAAAGAAACCCGAAGACCTTGAGCTATGATACCATATGTTAAGAACCAAATATCAATATAGCATAGGAAAACCTTAGAAAAAGTAAGCAACTCCTTGAAAAAGAGATAATTTTAGATAATAAGCCTCTTCGAGGGGGCAACCTCCTTTTACCCCACTTAAATGTTCAAGTACAATATGATTCCAAATGAAAATGTCTCCTTGGTATATATAGGAGACTAAGAGGTATAGTTACAACTAATGGAATAAAGCCGACATAAATAAAATAACATTACTAATGTAATATGCCCCAATTAAGGGGTAATGAACCAATATTAGGGATTAACATTCTTTGGCTTAAGAAGAACTTTCCTCATTATGAGGTTCTTTCCTCCTCCTGTTTCTTCTGCTTCCACATGCTTCTATTCTTTAGAAATGTGTGCTTCTCCTCCTCTAATTTATTTTATTTTCTCTGGGCATTCCCAAGACACGTGCCCTGTATTTCCATAGGCATAACATTGAATTTCACCTCCTCTATCTCTTGCTCTTCCTATAGGAAAATAGTTTCTTCCTCTATGTTGTCCTTCATTAGAACTTTCACCTTTCTCAGGGTGACTATGTTGTTTTCCAGCTTCATGCTTTGGTTTTTGGAACTTCTCCCTACTGGTTCCCTTACCTCTGCTTGAATTTCCTCCTTTGTTTCGTTGGCTTTGTTTTCTGGCCAATTTATCTTCAATTTTCAAGGTTGTTTGATAGGCATCCTCGACTTTACTAACAAACATCATGTTGATCTCCTCTTGTATTTCATATCTCAGTCCATTGATATACCTGGATGTTTTTTCATCTTCATTCTCTTTCTGTCTAGCCTTGATGTTTAGTCTATAAAATTCCTCAGTGTACTTCTTCACTGATATGATTTTATGTCTCAAGTTCTGCAATCTTCTGAACAGATTGATTTGATAGTCATCTGGGATACGTTTTTCTTTTAGCTTGGCTACCATCCTATTCCAACTTTTAATTTTATGCTTTCCCTTGCATCTGCTATTGTCTTGCAGTTCATCCCACCATAGTGATGCATGATCCTTCAATCTTTTCATTGCATGATTCACTATATTTTCTTCTTCGATATCCTCATAATCGAAATAATTGTCCATATCACGTACCCAATCCAACAATTCTTCAACTTCTAAATTACTTTCATACATTGATACCTCTATTTTTTCTCTAGCTCCTATTATTAAAAAAACTTTCAATAAGAGGTCTTCTACAACATCCTTAGCTACATCTTCTTCGATCTCTATCTCTTCACTTTCAGCTTCACTGATATCTCCAGTGTCTGGTGCTCTCCTATGCATTATTTCAATGGCGTCCAATCTCATTATGAGTCGTCTCATTTATTATTCCATTTATGGATTCACTCTGCATCTTCTGGGTGGAATGATTCCACTTCCTCACCTTCAAAATCTATAAATAGAATAAACTATTGATACCATGAATGATATCAATTTATCTCCTTTCTCCTTTCTCTGATGTCTACAAACAATTTCAATTTCTATGATACCGCCTGACACAACCCCCCTACTCTCCTCCGGGCTACACGACCTCCCGGTCAAAGATCTTCGATTCTCTGAGCCAAATCATCTCTTTTAATCCTTGATGGATTCACTTTGAAACTAAACACGAGACCTTTTGACTTATGTTGTAGGTCTTATGATACCCGCAACCTCTTCCTGCGCACTTCTGAAACCTCAAGTTTCAAGTGCTAGATCATTTTTCATTATCCCCTTCCTAATGTGACCTTGGGCTATGACTTCATGTAGATACTTGATTGTGGGTGAAGCTAAGAGTGTTTTGAAACCAAACTTCCTTTCTCCCTGTAATTCACTATCAATCACTACGTGTCCCTTTTCAAATATTGTGGTTTTTATTGCGGCCCACTCTCAGATTTTTAATGTCTGAGCACATTCTGTCCCCACAATTCAACGTCACCATTGATATCGTTATCTCAATGGTGGTTCATTACCAATGGCTGAGATCTACCTCCTTTCTTTCCTTCTCTCGGGAGCACACTCTTCCAGATCTTCACGATCTATCGATGCATGTCCCTTTTGAATCAACGGTTGTGATTTGCTTCGGTAATCCAGGATTCAGAGTTTTCAACTCTCAACCTTCAATTTCTCCCAACATGATTTCATCTGTAGTTCATGATCTATTGATGCGTCTCTCCTCAGATCGACGACTATGATTAGCTTCGACTCTTCGAGCTTCAGGGTTCTAGACTCTCAACTCTTGATTCTTATGAAATGGTTATCTTTCGGAATGGAAGATATGCCGACACCTATTGATGTAGGTGAGGTCCAACCCTACCTCCCGTAGGGTTTCGGCATGCACCTCCTGCTCACAGAATCGTTATGTTCCTCTCTCTTCTAGCCAAAGCAGCTCTTTAGATTCCCTGCTGGAATCGCTGCTGTGAAAATCCCAGTCCACAAGTCCTTCTCATTCACCCGCACAGCCTATGCAACTAACCATGGTTATCCCCGAGTCACTATCAGGGTTCGGGGTTTCGCGTTTCATGCTGTCGAGAGTCACTGCACTCTCGAATCCCCAATTCGCGATTAGCCCTTTCTCTACACACGCTGGCCCACCTAGCTCAGCTCCTGATCCACATGACCATTTCTCCACGAGCGTGGATTTACCTCCTGTCACGGCTCCTCCTATGTCCTTAGCCTCACCCAGCTAGACCATGGTCCATACGACCACCTCCTATATGACCTCAGTCAAATAGCGTCTCATCGGAGTTTTGAGCTTCAATTTCCCGATGAGCTCTCCTTTGTCCCTAGCCCCTCTTGGCTAGGCTCTGGCCCACATGACCTGCTCGTATATGACCTCAGCCTTACTCTCCATCGGGGTTTCACGGATCACGATTCAAAAATGCACAAAACGCTCGTCACCAGAATCCCCGATTTCCCAATGAACAAATTGTCAACAACACCTGATCTTTTGCCACCTGTCCCTGCATATGGACGGCTCAGCTTCCTCCTCGGGATTTCAAGACTTTCGATGTCTCGACGCCTTGTCCTCTGCACTCACGATTCTCTGATCGCCGATTTGCCAATGGGCAACCTCCCTGTCAGTTCTCCTCGATGGCGCTAGATGATTGCCACGTGTCCCTCAAATGGACGATCTCGATTACGTCGGGATTTCAAGACTTCTCCTATCCCGTTTCTCTTGTCCTCAGGAACTTCGATTTCCCAAAGTGTCAAACGCCGATGGTGCTTGATCTCTGACACCTGTCCCTCCGATGGACATTCCATATCTTATCGCTGTTTCAAGACTTGAGTAGTCCCGATACCTGGTGCCCCGGATCTCCGAAACGAATGATCTCGTGGCATGTGTCCCTCTCCAAATGGATGGCTTAGATTTGCTCTCAAGATTTCGAGACTTTCGAGACCCCGGTTCTCATGACCTCGAGAACTCCGATTTCCTGATGGCCAAAATCCCGACTGCTATCCCTCGTGCAACTTCTGCCAATCTAACGACTGACGGGATTTCCCTTTCTGGTCTGATGGCTCAGATCTTCTCTTCTGTGCACTCCTCCTCCTGAGGCTAAATCTTGCGCTAATTCTTTCGATCCAATGGATGACGGGATTTCTTCACGAGATCCGACACCTGTCGGTCCCCCCTTTTTATAGGCTCCTTCTGAGCTCCTCCTGGACGTAACTATTCAATGGTCTAGATCTACTTTCTCCGCCTGATCCAGCGGTTCTTGTTGCTCCCTCCTGAGCATCTAAGGTTTCTCCCCAGACTTGGAAGAATTTTACGCTCCCAAAGGCTTCGACCTTTGCTTCCTTTCTACCTTGCGAACTCCTCGACTTGAGTCTCGCCTGTGCATATGAAAACACTATCCTTCCTGAGCTTCTGCCCTTTGAATGTTCATGGGATTCTTTGACTCACGCACTTCTACAGAGTCTTCGTGCACAAAGTGCTATCTGTTCTGAGCTTCCATGAACAATCAGACCCCTTGGGGAATTTGGTCCTTCTTCTCTCTCAGATGGAGAATATTGACGCCTTCCTAGCTTCCTGCTCAAGCAACCTTCTTACTGAGTCTTTCTGGGTATTCAGCAACCCAATATAGATCCCTCAGTGGACTCTGCTTTCTGCTTCAGAACTCCAAGAGTTCTTTCCTCCTGTGCCTACCTGCACACTTACTCAATGCCCTCCTAGCAGAGTCTCTTTTCTCAGAACGCTCAACAGTCCTGGGTTTCTTCCGTGCAACCTATGCACTCGCTCGATGCCCTTCTGGCAGAGCTTCTCAAAATCCTCAGTGATTCTGGTCCTTCTGAACTCACAACGGAGTTCTTCCCCAACACAGCCCGTGTGTATGCTCAATGCCCACTTGGCAAAGTTCCTACAGAACTTACAACAAAGTTTTGTCTGCGACTGTGTCTTAGCTACACAACCTTACCTCCTGGGGTGTTTAGCAACCTCACAAGTCTTCCTCTCCTGAGTTGATGACTTCATTATGTGCCTCAGCACGTCTCTGTCTGACTCCTCATGAGTTCAGAAGTGCAACCCCTGTGGACTGGTATTCAGAGTCTGTGACACTCTGTCACGCCCTCATGGCATGAAACCTCAAAGACCCTCAAACCTGAAATCAAATGCAACTCTCTGCAATAGCATGATAACAACACACACATACAACATACATATGGAACCCACATAGACATGCATATAATGACAAAAAATTGTAGGAAAAACTGCTCTGTATTAATAATGGCAAATGCTTGTATATTTTACAACGTGTTCCTGAGCTCTCTCGGCTCCTCTCTACTCTACCTTCACTAACTCAAAATGAGATCTGAAAATCTCTTTTACCCGAGGGGCCGATTGAGCGCTTCCCTCCAGATACACCTACCCTTTTCAATTGCAATGAATGGGGATGTCTAGTCCAGAATCGGACCAAGATATCAACCAATCTACATTAAAGGCCGATCCTATCTAATGCCTGCATAAAAGCACGGCTTCCTGGATTAACAACCTAAACCATTTAATTACATTCAATACAAATATGAATGAGGCTGCGCCTCCCTTCATCCTTTGAATGTGTGCGTGCTAACGTGGCTGGCTGGCTGGCTGGCTACATGGAGAGATGCTCCTGCATCATACTCCACAAATGTAAAAATCATGAGCTCCTGCTCATGAGATTCCTCTGTCAGCTTATTGGAAATCCTCCTGGATCCCAAATCAGTCTTTGGAGCTTCCCATCTGCTCCATTCTGCTGCTGCTGCTGCTTCTACTGCGCTGCTGCTACTGCTGCCTTTTCTCTGCCCAGCTTCTCTTCACTGGCAGTGTCTGTTGATTTCAACATCAGCTCCATGATCTCCTTGATCACTTCATCCAGCTGCTCTAGTGGCTGGTTTTGCTGTTGCAGTCTCCTCAGCTGCAAAAAATTTTGGCCATTGGGAAGATCATCGTGATCTCCCACGCCTTCATCTATTTCCAACTTTACCGATTGGATGTGCATGCCCTGCACTTTTACCTTCTCTTCTAGGGCTTCCAATTGATCCCACAGATCAACAAAACATATGATGTCTTCCTCTTTATCCTCTGCTTCTGCTGCAAACTCCCACGTTGCAGTCTCTTTAGCTTCATCGCTGAAAATATCGAGCCATTTCTCGGAATGCTCATTTCCTCCTTCTGTTTCTTTTTTTGTCAGCTCAAATGCTACAACGCTCTCAGCTCGCTGGCTGGAGTCATTGAGACATTCCACCGAATGCTCATCTTCTTCATCTTCTGCTTCTTCTTCTGCTATCGGCTTCAGTGCTACAGCTCTTTCAGCTTACTGGCTGAAATTATTAAGTTGTTTCTTAGAACACTCATTCTTCCTTTCATCTGCTTGGGCAGTCTCAAATGCCTACTCCAACTCTTCTTCTTCTTTGATAGTCATCATCATTTGTGACTGTTCCCCTGCTATTGCTGCATTTACAACATAATTTTTTGCCTCCTCCTGGGCAGATGGTAGGAATAATTGTATTCCCCCAATCATCAAGATATCATCCTGATGTTCTTTCACCTCTGTCAGCTGCAACTTTGAACTCTCTTTCTCTTCCAGCTCCCCTGGCTGATTCCAACTCATTTCTAAGTTGTTGAGACCCGCAAATGGTCTTATCTGCTCATCCCTGCCTATTTGGCAATATGGGATGCTTCCGCTGCTTCCGTGGCAGATTATGAGATCAACGGATCCCATCTTCATCAACAACCCCTGTTGAATTGAACTCTCCATTGAGTTCATGAGACCTTCAGACAGTCTCAATTTTTTATCTCTGCCCACCTAGTAGTTTAACACGCTTCCACTGCCCTCCTGGCAGTCTTCGATGATTTCACTGCCCTCCTGGCAGTCTTCGAGATCTTCATATGATCTCCTTTCATTGCCCAGCTGGCAATGCAAAGTTTCCTGGCTGTCCTCAAGACAGTCTTTGAGATCCTTAGCCAATCTCATTTCTATTCCCTTGCCCATCTAGAAATATGGAAACATTCCACTACCCTCTTGGCAGTCTATGAGATCCCTCAGCGGTCTCTCATCATTGCCCAATTGGCAATTTGAAATTCCCTGGCTTTCCTCACGAAAGTATTTGAGATACTCAACTGATCTCAATTCGTTGCCCTCCTGGCAAATTGGAATTTCTATTCCGTGGCCCTCCTAGCAGTTCTTGAGGTCCCGCGATAATCTATGCTCATTTCCCTCCTAGCAAATTGAAATTCCTTGACTGTCCTCTTGACAGCTCGTGAGATCCTCATCTGATCTCAACTCATTATCCTCTTGGCTGTTAGGACCACACAATGTACCCTTTTGCCTATACTTTTTGCCACTATTATACTCTTGATCACCCATATTTGGACTCATACTATCACTTTATCTGATCATCCCAAAGGTATACAACGTCCCTTCTCATTACTATACGTTTAATCTGTTTTGCATAATATTTTACATCACTCTCGTACTTGACCATTGATTAGAAATGCATAAGTGTTCAAAACTGCAGATTAGCATTTGAGGCTTGTTGCTGAAACATGGAACTGTCACACAGTCCAAGGTTGTTGTTGCTGAAACATAGAACTGATGCTGAAACACAGAGTTGTTATACAGTCCGAGGTCGCAGATGCTAAAACACAGAGCTATTACACAGTCCGGAGTCACAGATGCTGAAACACAGAGCTGTTACACAGTCCGGAGTCGCAGATGTTGAAACACAGAGCTGTTACACAGTCCAGAGCTGGAAATGCTGAAACACAGAGGAAACCACCAGGACCAATGATGCTGAAACACAAAGGAATCTGTTACAGTCAGCGGCCAACAAAGCACCAACCATCGCTCCTACATAAGAATGCCGACATAGTCAAGAGCGTAATTCACGTGGCTGAAATAGTCCGCGAATTGCGATGCTGAAACAACATTAGCAGCAACAAGAAGAAGCTGTTACACCAGCCGTAACAGCAACACCTCATTCAGCTCTTGTAATAGCATTCTGTTGCGCAGGACTAGGACATCCTATTCTGGTTTAGAAAGTAGATCTGACTAAAGATACGACTCAGATACACATTGTAATTTTTGATCAATTGTATCGAAGGGGTTCCCTTTTTAAATAGGAGGAAATCGTCATTCGAGGGATCCAAGTTTTTATGTATTTAAAAGCTTCAGAGAGAGGTACGTACTTCATTTTCAGACTGTAATATGATATTTTGATAGATGAATAAAAGACTGCTTTGAGTGTCCTTCTCTAGCTTTCTCGTTCCAGGGGAATCTTGTGAGAAGGGAGGGCCCACCTTCTTCACAAGATTCACCCGTTAGTTTTAGAGTGTGTTAGTATAATTTCTGTTTATGTCTTGATTAACTTTCTTCTGTTGAAACACTACTTTTAATGAATTCTGCTTTGCTGAAACACTACTGAACTCTGTCTTGTTAAGAGCTCTAGTTTATTGAATGTTACATTCTTTTTATTAGCAATCTTGTGTGATGACTTTATGAGGCTAGCCAGAGACTGGGTTAAGGGTTCCTGCTTAGAAAGGAAGGGATCAAAATATCTTGTTCTCTATAGATTTCAATTATTTCTGCAAGTGTGCTAGCCAGAGACTGGGATAAGGGTTCCTGCTTAGAAAGGAAGGGATCATAATATCTTTTTCTCTGTAGATTTCAATTATTTCTGCAAGTGTGCTAGCCAGAGACTGGGTTAAGGGTTCCTGCTTAGAAAGGAAGTGATCAGAATATCTTGGTCTCTATAGATTTCAATTATTTCTACAAGTGTGCTAGCCAGAGACTGGGTTAAAGGGTTCCTTCTTAGAAAGGAAGGGATCAGAATATCTTGTTCTCTGTAGATTTCAATTATTTCTGCAAGTGTGCTAGCCAGAGACTGGGTCAAGGGTTCCTTCTTAGAAAGGAAGGGATCAGACTATCCCGTTCTCTGTAGATCTCAGTTATTTTTCACAAGTGTGCTAATCAAAAATAGGGCTAAGGGTTCCTTCTTAGAAAGGAAGGAATTAGATGGCCTTGTTCTCTGCTAGATAGAGTTAACTTTCTCTGCATTACTATTTTCATGAAAGAGTGTTAATCAGAAATAAGGTACTGAAGTCTCTGCTTGAGAGTAAGGGTCCTGTTCTCTGGTTACATATAGTTGTTCTTTCCTATTGCAATTCTTATTTTAATGTAATCCAGGATTCCTTAGATTAATCTTTAAGATCTGCAATAGGTAGATTGCTTTCTTGTAATTTAAGTCAGAACTTCAGTACAATCAGGACAAGTGTGACTATATGGTTTTCTTTACTACAACTTTAAGTTTCTTTTGGAATTGAGCATATATAGTGCATGGTTATCTTTGAAATAAAAAGACTTCCCTGGGTTGACAATTTATGTATCACTTGGTTTTTTGAATTAATTGAGCAATTATAGTGACCAACATTTTGGTGTCATTGTCGGGGAAGGTAGCTATAGATTTCAAAAGCACTTATGATTTTTTTCTTTAGATAAAAAGATTGCATGAAAGACCTCAAAGACACTAACCCTACAGGTGGCAAGGGAAAAGGAAAATGAGGAAGGAAGACTTACATCGACGAGATTCTATCAAAGTCTGAATCTGTTGCTCAATGACCAAACCTTCGAAAACAAAATTCCCAGCCTTCCTTCCAAGAAGTTTTTGGAACAGGGAAAGAATTTTGGAGTCCAGAGACAGTCCATAAGCCAGTAGGAGACATTGAGGATAGAGCAAGTGCAGCAGGGGAGAAGATAGAGGAAAACATGGATGAGTACAATGAAGAATTGCATCACGAAGAACAGGCAGGTCCTGAAGGCGAGGTAAAAGATGAAAATTCTTTCTCTACATTAGGATTTCCTATTGGCGATCTCTCTAGAGGAGCAGCCCCCATGAAAAACATTCCATTCTCAGCATTACCCAATTTTCATGGTTTATCTTCAGAGGATCCTAATAAATTTCTGTTTGAGTTTGATATATTATGTAGGAGTTATGATTACGTTTCTAATGCTCAAAAACTGAAGTTATTTCCAGCAACACTAAAAGGGAATGCACTAAGATGGTTTATGAGTCTTGGAGGCCATGTAATCACAACATGGGACCAAATGAAACAGAAATTCTTGAACAAATACCAGGACTACTTCCAAACGAGAGAAAAGAGGGAGGAGTTATTTAAGATGATGCAAAAAGAGGATGAGAATCTAGAAGACTTTGTAGAAAGGCTACAATACAATCTACAAAGATCCAGTCATCCCAATGTAAGTAAGGATATTCTCAAAACTAATCTATTAAAAGGAGTAAGGGATGACTGTCTAGATATGCTGAACATACTTGGAAAAGGGGACATATCCAAGGAATCATATGATGAAATTGTCAATTTATGCAAAAGATGTTCAAGGGGAGCTTCAAGAAACAGATTAAACAACAGGGACACCACATTTTCAAGAGTCCAAAAATCAGCCAGTGGGGGAGCAACAAGAGCCGAGATAGGTAATCTACTTGAATATTTTAAAACTGAAATGTTAAGCTCTTTTGCCTCACAAATGGATACCCTGCAGATTAAGAAAAAGAAAGCAGAAGCAGAAGCAGCCTTGTCCATATTTTGTTCTCAATGCAGAGATAAGCACCCACGAAGAGAATGTTCACTCGATAAAAAGCCAATCTACACTATCTGTGATAAAGATCATGATACCCAAAATTGTCCATATTTACCAGGGATCAAGGCAACATTACAACCAACGGACGAAGAAGCTGAAGCTGTCTATTTGATGACACAAAGGAGACAATGGAAACCACGGGGACAAGGTATGAACTCTAACATGCCATTTGCATCTTCTAATTGTTGGAATAATTATTTTGCTTTCAATCAAATGAGTTACCCCCCCTACAATCAAATGCAATACACTAATCAAATGAATTACCCATCCATGCAACAAACTTACCCACCCATGCAGCAAACTTACCCACCCATGCAACAAAATAACCCACCCTTTGTTGATCCCTCAATGTGGACCCCTTGGCCTCCACAACAA
>JASDQU010332267.1:1429-12667 GCA_032191745.1 Picea mariana | reverse complement strand
AAACCCTCCCAGAATAGAAAATGCTCCCAGCTCCTTCCCTGCTGTTTTAATTCCTCCAGAATGATCAATTTGATAAGACCAAAGTGGCACAGAGTATTCTTCATGCTCAAGGGTTGAGCCCTGATCTTCTTGCAAACCTTAGTTAAACTCTTATGTAGGAAAAAAGGTAAATTGATGAGAATCTTGCCTGTGAAATGGTCCAGGAGTTTAAAGTGATACATCATGAGTTTATCATACCTGCCCTCCGAGGTAATGTAGAGCTGGATACCCTTAAACAGCTCCTGCCATTCTTCTTCTAGATAGGAAACCAGTATGCCCTTTTTCCATGCGTGGTGCCTGAACTCTTCTTTCAAATAAGCTCTGAAATTCAAATTTTTAGGGGCAGTGGTTTTGAACCAACTCTGGCCTGTTCTTGGTAGGCTTGTTGCTGCAGCAATGGCAACTTCATCTACTGTGATTTCCAAGGACCCAACACGAGCTTTGTTCCCATCGAAAGTCTTGGCAAAAGCTTCTGCTGTAGACTGGTGGCAACCATTTTGCAACCTCTCAACAAATTCAATACACCCTGCGTTTGAAAAATGTTTCTGGACTTCGGGATGTGTCTGTAAAAACGATAGGCTGTCCAGCTCTTTCCTGAGTAGAGAACCACTGCGTCTCCTCACCATTCTGTCACCCAAAATCCCAAACGATTTTGCATACACGACTCAGGAAACTGATATTCGGTCCGAGGTCTTGCGCTGTTGGAAGCACTCGGGAGTCAGCTCTATTTTTTAGCATTAGAAACTTATCAAACATTCGTGAGCGATGCGTGATAAGGAAGCAAAAATCTGATTTGGTGTTGTCAGCCCGACAGTACAGCTTCTTTGGATATTTTGGAATTCAACACTTTCACCAGCGCACAGACCTATGAGAGACGCTCCTTAGCTGTTGAAAGTCGCCACTTTCCCCAGCTAACACTCATCTTTTGGGCACACGTTAGCTGTTGAAAGCAAATTATGAAAATTTTGAAAAGAAGACTTTTGTGGGTCATCTTATTCCTAAAACAAAAATCAAAACCTAAACCTTACAGCGAGAAAAGCTCAAAAATAACTTGAGAAAAACTACCAATAGCCATGCTATCCACCACAAAATGTGACCAAAGAGACGGGTTCATTTTGAGAGCTAACACATAGAGGGTGTGTGGTACCTTCGTTCGCAATGCACTTTTTCCAAGCCCATCATTTGCCTTTTATCTTTCTTTGTTTATATTTTCTTTCTTGGGAACTATTATAGCGCAAGTTGTAGGTTGGGAAAAGCCCAACCCAACCACAAAACAAGTGCTACAACTTTGGGAATCCTACACCCAATGTCACCTCGATGTAGGTCCCACACTTGGGGGTGACTAAGGTCACTTCTGGGAGGCGATCCCGGAGACCCTAGGGGGATTGAGATGGAGATGGAGATGGAGATAGATGGAAGTAAAACCCCTATAGGTCAAGTCTAAATGGAATGAAAGGTAGGGACAGATGCCTTGTAAGTCAAGTAATGACTGTCCCATAGTTGTAGTGCATTTTTGCATGATTGTACCTGTTCGAAACACAAGAAAATACACCTTGCAATAGTATATGTTAGTTGGATCAGCAAGTTAAGCTTGCTGTCCCTAATTTGCAGCAATAGATGACAATTTATATTGACAAGAAAAAGATACTATAAGCTGCTCAATAAATGCTAAACATCAAGTAGAAAATGCAAGAGAAAAACTAGTAAATGACTAGCTAAACAAAAGATGAAAAACTAATACTCTTAGCATAAAAGATAAGGCTGTTGTAAACACTTGTTTGCAACAAATTATATCAGCCTTATGACTGTAACATTCAATGTATTATAGCAAGAATATCAGCCACTGAAATCCCCTCAAACTTTGCCAAAAGGTGCGCTAGGCCAAGGAGAGTAAGTGTACAAACTTTGGGTGGAATCCAATGGTTGATAAGAGAGTTATTAAAGCAAGTTAGGGTTTTTGCAGCCCTAATGGCTGAAGATGTAATTCTATAACAACAGTAAGAAGTAGTGGGAGAGAGGGGACTCCCTAGTAGGGGAAGAGTCCTCTCAATTAGGCAAACCAACTTCAAGCAAGAAATCTTTCAAAAGACCAAAAATTGCGTTTCCCAAGGCAATGATTTTATATCTCCAATGCAAAAAAGTATGACTAGTGCCTTTACTATTGGGTTAATGGAGTCACAAGGAGCTTAGAGAAGCTACCTCCTTGGGGGTGCAAGCCCGTTTACTCCCAAAGGCAAGTTTCTCTAAGCTAGGGTTTAAGCTAAGAGGGTGTATGCCCTTATACTTCTCTTAGCAAACCCTTGTAATTGAATGAGATGAAGCAATAAAATGGTGAAGACTATGGTGGGGGTGTATGCCCTTATAATTCCCACCTAGCTCCTAGCACAACAATACTTGACTTGGATAAAATGATAGCAAGAGAGTAAAAACCATACCAAGATCAAGAGAAATGCTAAGACAATCCACCACAAGAGCTAGAAAGCATCATTCAAAGCTAGCGCTAGGCCTTCCTCCATCAACCATTCATAACATAGCCATAAACAAGTGCACAAGAGCTAAAAGAGCCAAGGGGTCGAAAATTTCAGACCAAGCCTCTCACAAGAGGGAGAGTTATCATTTTAATGAGATCTCACGATCTCTATTTATACAAAATTTAGTTAACATAGCTTGTCCACAAAATAAGGAGTAAAACACAAGATTAAGGGTCAACAGCCCTAATCTTGCCTCCTTAACACAATAATATTAAACAATTCACTTAAAATTTCATCTTTTGCACAAATTAAACCCTAATCTAGGATGACATCACCCCTTTAGGGGACGTTTTGCCACTTTGAGGAGGTCGTCGGTGTTGGAGAAGCATGAAAGGGCCTCCCATGGCCATGTGTCAAGCATCTAAGTGATCTCATCATGGTGAAGACCCTCTTCTCCTCAAAACGTCCAAGTGAAAATGAGTGGCACCTCACCACTAAGCCCTAGCCCCCAATATCATGACGTCATGCTCAAGAGTGGGATGTTTTGCCCCTCCTGGGCAAATCGTTTGGCAATCAATGGGTGGGCTAGGTCGTCCAAGTCATCATCAAGGTTGTCCAAGTCATCTCTTTCTCATCTGGCATGCGGGCTCTGACATCCAACCTGTGGGCTTGTAGCCCCATGGAAGCCCAAGCTAGGCTTGTTCTCCCAAAACTGTCCACCAGCTAGGTCCTGCAAAGACAAATGAACACGCCCTCCAAGGATCTCAAGTCATAACATCATGATAAGTGGATCCAATCAATAAATAAGCCATCTAAGCATGTGCATCAAAGATTACTATATCAAACAATTAACAACTCAAAGACACTATGCGACTTGTCAAGCTTCAGTATGGGAGGGTTGACGAGGTGTCCTATTGGGTAGATCTTGCCCTAGGTCAAGGTGAGCCTCCAAGAGGTTCCTCTGTAAGCCATGTAAGGTGTATGAGGTGGATGAGATTAAGACTCAATGGGCATAGGGCTCATAACATACTAGGGGTTGTAATGTCTCATTCATGGGTGCCTTTGTAGAGGGTGTGTGGTACCTTCATTCGCAATGCACGTTTTCCAAGCCCATCATTTTCCTTTTATCTTTCTTTGTTTATATTTTCTTTCATAATAGCATAAGGAGTGATTGAAGGTCATTGCCATGGCATGGTGACCAGGTGGTGGCAATGTCACCCTCAAACACCTAATGGAGATGAGAAGGCTGGCTCGTGATGAGAACCCCTTTCTCTCAGCCATGCAACTGAGAATCACTGCCCTAGTTTGGTGACCAGATGATGATAATGTCATACCACTAGATATTCATGGACGTGATAGGTCGACTCGTGATGAGACCTCCTATCCTTCAATCTACCTTTCAAGCATTTCTTTATTATATTATGGGTCCCCTTTTATTCAAAGATAAGCGTTTTATTTCTTTCTTGGGTGATCCCCTTATTAAGCATTTTATTCAAAGATAAGCATTTTATTACCCTTCCAAGGCCTCCGGATCATGCCACACATGCCACTTGGCACACAACTGCCTCCATCATGTCCAACTGACCTTGGGTGACGTCAAGGGTCACAAGGGTGATGTCATGGGCCTCCCAAGGCTGACGTTCAGGGGGAAAGGCAAGACCCCCTTGGGTTTAGGCTTGCCAAGGTGTCTTTGGTTGAACATCCTTCTTTCTCTCCGGTGCAAGCCTCTGGTATATGTTTGCCCCTAGCTGGGGTCTCAACATCCATCTGGTGGGCTTTTATCCCTATGGAGGTTCGAGCTAATCATCTCCACATATGTACCTGTCCGTAGTCTTGCAACAACAAGTACGCCCTCCATGGGCGCATAAGTCAAAGGGATCATAGCAATGTCAATCACATCTAATAATCAAGTTACCCAAACATGTGCATAAAACCCCCCTTTTCGCAGACAAGTGCTTGAAGACGTGCTATTCTACAAGCTAGGTTTGGAGAGGGTTCTAGGATGTCCTATTGGGCTAATTCTCCTTGGGTGTGGGGTGTTTCCAGGTGAAGACCAATCTAGGTCATGTAAGTGCATGAGATGGTGTGGGGGATGTTTGGGCAAGGGATGTCTCATAATACCTGCCTCTGTGCTTCATCATAAACCAAAACAATGATAAGTCAAGCACAAAAATAGCATGAGTTAGAAAATGTATTGTACCATTGGAAATTGTAAAGTCTAGCTCATGGAGGCTGGAGGGAGGGACAAAATCCTGCCAATTCACACCTTTAGGAAAATGCTCAATCCATCTCAAAAAGGGATTGTGAAAAATCAAAGGTTCAATAGACTGACTCAAAGAGTCTGAAGGTTGGCTACCTTGGATGTCTTCACAATTTGAGGCCTGGGAAGGAACTAGCAAGAACCTAGGGGATGACTGACAATTTCTTAAGGGAAGGTTGGAAAGTTGAGATAACAAACTTCTTCTTGAGGTATTCAACCTACCCTTGAATTCTAAAAGTAAGCTTTGACTCAGAGAAAACTTAAAACAAAGGACATGCTTCCCAACTACACCTTTAGTGATATATCGAGATAAAATAGTCAAAGGGAGTTGGGAGACATTGTCATAAGGATCATTCTCTGGGCAAGCAATGTCTTCACCTTTGTCAATATCCGAGCACAACGGTGGTTGATAATCTTGTTCATGGAATAAATCCAAGTGCTCAAAGGAATATTCATCAAAATCCTCAAGGTATGATCGAAATTCATTAGGAGAACATATCACTAGGTCATCCTTGGGTGTCTGAAAAATGTTTGTAATCATATCATCTCCTTGTTGCCAAATGTCAAAATTGTTAGTAGCCTCATATGATAGTTTTAAAGGCAACTTTTGGAAATGACCCTCAATGTCGTAAATGGGATCCCCATCATATCCAATCACATCCCATTTACGCTTCTCGACATGTATGAATTCATCAATATTATCAACGAAGTCATTATCTTTATCATAACATGAAGGGCTTAAAACATCTAAGGGCTCCTCCAACACTTCTTCACTTTCCAAATCATAGAATAAAGCATCATCAGTCTCTTGGAAAGGAAAATAACTTATTGTGTTTACTTCTTCTTGTGCAGGAGCTTTGAGGACTTGGACAACTTCATGAAATGGAACAACATGTATTATTGTTTTGTCCTCATCACTTGTCTCTTCAACTTCATAATAAGGAGGATTTGTTTTGTCCAAGGGTTCCCCTTCTTCAGAGCACGGAAGTACAGCGTAGGTCTTCTTCTGGAAGAACATGATTTTGAAAGATTTGTTGAGGAGGAAGTTTTAGAACTAGAGGAAGATGAGGCCAAGGCAAAGCATATGAAGAACCAAGCCATGGCTAAGAGGATTATTGCAAACTCGATCAAGGATCATCTGATCCATCATGTTTCTCCGTTAAAATCTCCGAAGAAGATGATGGATGCATTGAATCGACTATTTGAAGGAAAAAACATCAACAAAAGGATGACATTGAAGACCCAAATGAAGAATGTGAAGCTTCAAGATTCAGAGTCCATTCACTCTTACTTCTCGAGAGTGAACCAGATCAAGGAACATATTGAAGCTATTTGAGACACTGTTGACGAAGCAGAAATGGTGACGACCACCTTGAATGGTCTCCCAAGGTCATGGGACTAATTCATTCAAGGAATATGCCCAAGGAGGAAGCTATTCAAGCTTAGCAGATTATGGGAAGATTGCACTCAAGAGGAAGCAAGGTTGGTAATAAGAGAAGAGAAATTGAGGGATGATAATCAAGCTTTAGCTGCTCATACAAGGAAAGGAAAGAGTAAGAAGGAACCCTCATCCCCAAAGAAACCTCAAAAGTCGAAGAAGAATTGAAGAGACTACTCAAATGTGATGTGTTTCTGTTGCGAAAAGTTGGGACACGTTGCAAAATTTTGCCCCCTTATTCTTAAACTAAAAGAAAAGGAAAAGGGAAAGAGGCATCATGCTCATGCTGCTGAAGATGATGAACCATTGAAGAAAATTGCAAGAGAAGATAATTCAAGTGATGATGACTACGTCCTAATATCAGCTCTCACATAAATAGTCACCCCTGGAAATGATACTTGGTTGGTCGATAACGGTGCTTCTAAGCACATGATAGGGTATACAGGCTCCTTGTCAAACTTAATTCATAAAGACTCACCTCTTAATGTGAAGCTGGGTGACAATTATTAGTATCTGATCAAAGGAGTAGGAGAGGCCTCCTACAAACTAGATTCCAGGAAGGTAATGAGGATGAAGGACGTGCTTTATGTACCAGGTTTGGAGAAGAACCTTCTCTCGATTTCAGCTTTGGATGAGAAGGGTTTCGGGGTTGCATTTGTAGATGGAGAAGTTCTCATGTGGCCAAAAGGAAAGAAGTTTGATGATAAAGTTGTTATCAGTGTCCAAGAAGGAGGATTGTATAAATTAAAGGGACGCTCAGATTCAACATTGATTCGTGACACTATGAATTCAAGTGAGCTATGGCATAGGAGATTTTCCCACCTACACTACAGAGCTTTACCAATTGTGAGCATGATGGTAACAATACTACTAGAGATTCAGGTGAATCCAGATGGTGTGTGCAAAGGTTGTGCACAAGGCAAGAATGTGAAGAACCCCTTTCCAAGCAGTGATAGCAGAGCCAAAGGAGTCTTGGATATTGTACACTTGGACGTATGTGGACCGATGTCGGCACCACCGCTCAGCGGGTACATATATTATGTATCTTTTATTGATGATTACTCATGCAAAACTTGGATTTACTTCTTGAAGTCAAAAGGTGATGTATTTGGTAAGTTCAAGGAATTCAAGGCACTAGTAGAAAACTTAACAGAAAGAAAGATAAAGACGTTTAGATCAGATAATGGAGGAGAATTCACCTTAGATGAATTCTCAGATTTCTACAAAGAAGTTGGGATTAAGAGGGAGCTCTCTACTCCCTATAATCCGCAACAAAATGGAGTGGTAGAGAGAAAGAATCAGACGATTATGGAAACAGTGAAGGCCATGATCCATGATCAAGATTTACCTATGTATCTATGGGCAAAAGCTGCGATGACAACTGTGTACATGTAAAACAAAAGTCCCCATCGAGTTCTTGAAAACAAGACACCATAGGAAATGTTTTTAGGAGATAAGCCAGAGGTCAGCCACCTGAGGATATTTGATTGTCTTTTATATGTGCATGTTCCCAAGGACAAGAGAACAAAGTTGGACCCATCTGGAAAGAAAGGTACATTTGTTGGGTACAGTGACACATCGAAGGCCTACAAAGTATACATTCTCGGTCACTAGAAGATCGAGATTAGCAGGGATGTCACCTTTGATGAGGATGTAGATTTTTACAAGTCAAAGCAGGGTCGTGCAGAGGAATCTCATGTCGAAGAGAATGGAGTTCCTAGAGTTGTGGAGACAAGTGAAGTCGAAGTAGAGGAATCCATTCTTGAGGATCAGAATATGTCCAAACCATAGAGGCCTATGGAGAAGCCTACAAAAAAGAGAAGACCAGGTTGGGCACAAGAAGCCACCAGAGATGTAGAGAGATATGGTTCCCAGGATGGATCATCTTGGAAAGTCAAGAAACCAAAACCGTATCTTGGATATGTGGCATTATTGTGTGATATCATTGATGCAGAGCCTACCAACTATGAAGAAGCTGCAGGAAAGAAAGAATCGAAGGATGCCATAGTCGAGGAATACCGATCAATAGTGAAGAATGACGTTTTGGATGTGGTTCCCAAACCCAAGGAAAAATTAGTTGTGAGCTCCAAGTGGATATTGAAGACGAAGCATGCTACAGATGGAAGCATTGAGAAATCCAAGGCAAGATTTGTAGCATGAGGATTTTCTCAGAAGGAAGGAATTGACTATGAGGAGACTTTTGCTCTTGTGACAAGATATACTTCAATAAGGGTTGTTCTTTCAATAACTCTTGTGATGAAATGGAAGGTTCTTCAGATGGATGTGAAGACGACATTTTTGAATGGGGTAATAGAGGAAGAGGTTTACGTGGAACAACCACAAGGATTCGAGACACATGACAGGGAGATGCATGTGTGTTCGTTAAAGAATGGATTATATGGATTGAAGCAGGCACCGAGAGCATGGTATGGTCGGATTGATGGTTTTCTAATAAGCTTGGATTTGCCAAGAGCAGTGGAGATTCTAACCTTTACTTCAAGGTTGAGGATGATGGACCAATGATATTACTACTATATGTGGATGACCTGTTCTTGACAGGAGTGGAGAAGCTCATGACTGAGTGTAAGCGAAAACTCGCTGTAGAGTTCGAAATAAAAGACCTAGGTTTTATGCACTACTTTTGGGTCTAGAGGTATGGCAAAGGAAGAATGGGATCTTCCTAAATCAGGGAAAATATGCCGTGGAGATCCTAAAGAGGTTCGGGATGTTGGACTGCAAACTGATGGCTACACCGATGGCATCAAATATGAAGTTGCTGAATGATAGGGCTTTCTAAGGTTGTGGATGCTACATTATGCAGGCAGATGATTGGATCATTGATGTATTTGACGAATACACGACCAGATATATGTTTTGCTGTGAACACCCTGAGTCAGTACATGGTTGACCCCGGACGTGTTCACCTGATTGAAGTAAAACATGTGATGAGGTACCTTAAAGATACAATGGATTATGGGCTCAAGTATGTTGTAGACAGTGAGATCAGTCTACTTGGATATTCGAATTCAGATTGGGCTGATAGTCTTGCAAACTGGAAAAGTACATTAGGATGTTGCTTCACTTTGGGATCCGGTATGATTTCATGGATCGGTAAGAAGCAGTCATGTGTAGCACTCAGTACGGTTGAGGCAGAGTATGTAGTAGCATGTGCAACAAGTTGCGAAGCAGTGTGGCTTCAAAAAGTGTTGACTGGATTATTTGATATTGCGATGGAGGTGATTTGTATCTTGCGTGACAACTAGAGTTGTATAAAGTTGTCAGAGAACCCGGTGTTTCATGATAAGTCGAAGCATATCGAAATCAGGTATCACTATATCAGGGATATGGTGCAGAAGGGAGCAATGAGGCTCCAATATGTGGCTACCGATGAGTAGGTTGCGGATGTGCTGACAAAGCCGTTGTCAAGGACGAAGTTCGAGTACTTCAAGGACAAGCTTGGCGTAGTCCTTCTTCAGAGGGAGTGATGGCTTCAGATGTTATCGTGGGGTAGTGGATGTCACGAGGACATGTTGTAGCTATTGGAGAGCTACCCACCGGCCTTGGATGCATGCTGAAGAGACGAGGTACATATGTTATCACAAGGTACTGGATGTCATGCATAAGATATCCGAGTTTTCTGCAGGAAACTGGATAGTCTCATGATGACATGTTGTAGCTATTAGAGAGCTACCCTTCGGCCTTGGATGCATGTTGTGAAGTCACTATGGATTTCCTGTGATGTATAGATTCGTGTGTCCGATAGTCAATGGTCATGAGCTCGTGTGGATGGCGACAGTGTTAGAGTTTGTGTCGGATAGAATACCTTCCTCATTAAGAGGTAGTGTTGAGATCTGATGTAATTTCGAAAGTTATTCCTAAGTGTAATTGTGAAAGGGTTTATTGATAAGTCATGTCTTTTAGAGTATAAATAGAGGTTATATCGAGTCATTTTGAGATCACTCATCGAACATAAGTACAAGAGAGTAGTGCGCACTTATATAGGAGGCTATTCTTGGTTCGTGTTTGGGTCTCTTTGGTCTTGATTTCGTGAAAGAGCATTGTATGACATTGTACATGTTGGAGGAATCTATACCGAGGAAAGTTTGCAGGGTTTTCTCCCCCTTGAGGGTTTCCCTGAGGATATGTCTTATTGTTCTTTGGATATCTATCTTTCAGTTGTGTTTCTTTTGCATATTAAATAATAATAAAAGAATATAATACTTTAATTGTTGGAAAGACATAAAAAAAACAACATTAATATTATTCATTTTATTGAGCCGACTGGTCTTCTAGGGTTCTCACACATCTCTTTAGGGTTTCTATACCTTTCAAAATATTCTATTCTAGTCAGAGTCTACACATGGAGGTCAATACCTCCCACAACTACCATAATATCAACAAACCTTTCCATCATTGACATAGTACTTGATGTGTATATTGAATTCACGTCGTCCACACCTTGGCATTTCATCATATCAAAGTTTTTCTTTTGCTTCTTTGAGGAAGCACCATCTTGTTTCACTGCTTCATCTTTGACCTCCCTTGAATCAATGTACATGTTTGTCTTGGTCCCAACAACTCCTTTATCACTACCCATAAGCACATAAAATTATTCCTCTTCTTTACATGCAACTAGATTTGGCTTGTTTCTTCCCAGAGTAATCTTCAGAAGAAGAACCTTGGTTGTGTTTTCCATGCCACAATTGTTTCCTACAAAACTTGGCCTTATGTCTTGGGTTGCCACTATAAAATCACTCCATGGCTTTCCCAGGTTTTCAAGAATCTGAATTAGCACTTTTGTTGGCATCTTCACACTTGTCGTTGTCACTGAACTGTGCCTTTAAGACTTTCTGAACGTCCACTCACACTGCAGATCCCGAATTGCTTCTTCCACCTATCCTTCTGCAAAAGTTTATTGCTTTATGTTAAAATAATTAAAAAGTACATAGGCAAGTGTTTCTCATCACCTAGGTGCCTAGGGGGTGGGAAAGTGCCTAATGTGGACCCTTGTCATTTAATTTATGAGATAT
>JASDQU010332261.1:0-12808 GCA_032191745.1 Picea mariana | reverse complement strand
AAACATGGAATCGATTATGAAAAAATGGTTTGACGAGCTAGATAAAAAGGTGTTGAGAAGGGGGTACAACTTCAGGGAGTGTAGTAGAGAGAAGGTACACATTTTTTGGATTGTATAGCTTGAGGGGGAAGAGAACCTATTGATATATTATTGATATATCCCTCAACGGAAAATTATATTGTTATGTTAGTAGATGCATTTAAATATTTTAAGTTATGTTAAACTTTTTTATCTATTTCCTTTGGTTTATTTTATATGTATTAGAGCATTTTTAATTTATTTTCAATTGCAATCAACATTTAATAAGTGATATATCAAATATTTCTAAAAATTTAATACAGGCTACAAACAAAAACTTAGGAATAAAATTAATAAAATAATTAACCTTTAATACAAAACCAATAAAAAAATATCACATTCATTCTTTAATAACTACATAACTATTATGATTAACCAATTTGTTTCAAACTCGTGGGTGGGATGGAATCTACATTATGGGAAAAATAAGTAAAATACTATTCCATAATGCTACAAAATAGGTGTGTTCTATTTTGATTTCACCCATCTCATACAACAAGCTCCAAAAAAAAGGAATTATATATTAATTATGATCAAACCAAATTGTGTTAAATTAGTAGGATGGATTATGAGATAAAATAAGAAAATAATTATAAGCTATTAAAAAAAAGTTGAGTTCTCCCAAGCACAAAATTGAGTTGTCTAAAAAAAATTTAGCTAGTGAGCAACGTGCCCTAATGTTTTTTTTGTTTTAAAGGCATCTACAACCAAACCAATTTGTATCAAAATCTTACGATTGGAAAATCAAATTTGTATCAATTTATTATCAATGTATGGATCTATTAAAATATGTATTTTTAATAACTACATAACTATTATGATAAACCAATTTGTGTCAAACTAGTGGGATGGATTATGGGAAGAAATAAGAAAATAAGTAAAATACAATTCCACCATGCTACCAAATAGGTGTTTTCTATTCTGACTTCACCCATCTCATACAAAAATATCCTCAAAAGAGGAAGTACATAATCATTATGATCAAATCATTTTTTGTCAAATTAGTAGGATGAGTTATGGGAAAAAATAAGGAAATAATTAAAAGATATTAAAAAAAAGTTGAGATGTCCCAAGCACAAAATTGAGTTGTCTAAAAACAAATTTATCTCATGGGAAAGGTGCCTCAAAGTTTTTTTATTTTTAAAGGAATCTACAATAAACATCATTTCACACACATCCACACAACACATGTCACAAAAGAGGAACTACATATAACCATTATAACCAAACCAATTCAAAATAGTAGGATGGATTATGGGAAAAACTAATTTGTATCAATTTGTTATCAATGTATGCATGTCTTAAAGTATGTATTTTTAATAACTACATAACTATTATGATCAACCAATTTGTGTTTGCAACATCCCACTCTGGTGCACTGAGCAAACTTATTCTCTGAGGACACTTGCTCACAAGTGATCTGGATTATTATGATATTAAAACATTTGTCTTTGATTATGATGCGTTATGATAGATGGTATGATGTTTTACTGCATTGACATATACATGTGCTATTGATTCGAGTCTACTGAGTGTGCAGGGTTTTGGACCTTGAGGATGTAGAGGCATCAACGGAACCCTTGGACTCCAGACCGAGTCAGGGAGTGTGCTATTGGTGTTCGATTCTTTTACTATGATGTTAGCACATTTGATTAGATGATATGACGTGGACATGTCTGACATGATTGTTGATGATGTAGGTTGACGATAGCTTGTCGACTAGACTCACATATGGAGTAAAGTGGCCACACACGACTACCAGAGAAGTTGAGGGAGAGGTCTGGACAGTAGCCCTGCCACAACCTACTAGCACTCCCGCCATGGCTCAAACTATAGGTTAACAATTACCTAATTCGAGAGGACCCATGATGTTGTGAGGGCATACTGTGACAGTCGCTCGCGATGATTCTAAGGGGCATGCAATAAGGTAGAGGCCTTATTCCTTAGAAGCCCTCTGTCTCCCACAAGTTCACCTAGCGAAGTGTTGACTCGAGGGGTTATTGATGTCTACCAATCAGTCAAGAGGCGAGCGGAACCCTTGGAGCATGTGGTTCATCCTAAAGAGCACGTCATAAAAAGGAATCAAAAGAGGTGAGTGGCACCCTTGGAGCACATAGTGCATCCTGAAGGGCACTTCACGTTGATGATTATAGAGGGAGGAACCTAGATGGCCCTAGGACAAACAACACTTTAAGAAATTTAAAAAAAACTTCCCTAATTAAATGTTGCCCAGTTTAGAATCTAAGTTCTAAGTCTAAAACTTCTCTAGGGGTCAAATTTTGTCTACCCTTAAGAAAATATACCATATAAAAATAAAATAATAAAATAAAACTAAAAACCACTAAATTAACAGTTTTGTTCTTCATAAATTTTTGGGGTTAAAATGGAGTAAGAATTTAATTAAAATAAGTGGATATAAAATGTCAAGAAGAAATTATTTTATTTTAACTTTTGATAATTTCAAAAGGTACTAAATTAATAAAAGTAAAAAGAGGATAATTTGCACAACTATCTTTTCTAGCTCGAAAAAAAAAAAAAAAGGAGGAATGAAGGAAATGTAAAATATTAGGAATTTAGGGAAAGGAGGTAACATAAAGAGGGAAAGAGGGGAAATCATGGTAAAAAGAAAGAAACCAACTTACGAAAGAATCGACATTTAAGAAACTTCTAATTTTGAATTGATTTAGCAAATTATTTTTAGGGAAAACTTTTAAAACCTGTAAGGGAAGCTAGGGACACCTGAGAGTAAATTTAGGAGTAACTCTAGGTGGGTGAGGGAAATGAGACAATAAATAAATTAAAGAAAATAATTATTGGAGGAAAGTGGGGGATGGATGACACTTGTAGGAAGGAGAATTTTTCGAAGATTTTTATTAAAAATTAAAATTTAATGAGATTAGGGAAATAATGGAAGTTGTAAAATTATATAAAAGAGAGAGAGGAGAAGGAAGAAGAGGATGGACTATTGGCGTAATGTTACACTACTAGATTAGTGACCTGACTGATTTACTTGTGGGGAGTTGGGATTTCCCAGCTCGAAGAGTAGTGGTAGCTCTGCCTTGCGAGGCGAGCTGGGAGCTAGACGTACCCTATGGATAGTGTGTGGCCCCTTTGCATCTCGGGTGGTTAAGGGAGAAGCAGAGTACCCCTAGCGTTGGCTGGGAGGTATCGATGAGTTCTCTATGGTCGGCGATCGGGAGTGGAACGGAGAGCATAGACATCATTCGAGGCAGGAAATAGGGAAACAATATGATTTTTCTTTAGTAGAATAGAATGCATTATGACTTATGCTGGGATCAGAATATTGGTTGTAAATGGATTGAATGGCTGTTATTATTTAATTACTCGACGTCCTTATAAATTGTTTGCTAGAGATGGAGAATATAGATGTGATAAAAATGAAAGGAGACATTATTATTCCTGGCATCATATTCAATTTCTTCTTGGTCTGTGACGTTTTTATTTTATTTTATTGAAAGGAAACTAAACGATCCATGTCTATGTTATTTTATGGGTTGGGGTTTTACTTCCCTTACCGATAAAATCAAGAGAACAATTAAATTCATTTTACCTTTGTTTCCCTTGCATCTAAGTATCGAGTCATGATCGCAATAACTCTTCCTCACGTTCTGGGACTGTAGGTTCCTTTGCCTAGCTTTAGGACAACATTTAGACTCAGGTCACCTTGAATTGATGGAACAACCCTGCCAGATTTCACTACTTTTTACTCTCTCTAATGTTAGGTGACCCAGATGGTTAACTTTTTTTTTGTTTAACCAGATAATAGCAAGGTTAGGTGTCCTGAGAGATATTGTCACTGACCATGGCAGTCACTTTCAGAACAAAATGATGTTTGAGTTAACATCAAAGATTGGGTTGAGGAAAGAACATTTGTCACCCTACTACCCACAAGTGAATGGTTAGGTGGAAGCTATGAATAAATCCCTTAAGACTATTCTACACCGAATTATCAATTTGGCAAGGCCAAATTGGCATTTGATGTTGTACTCGACATTATGGGCTTATCGAATGTCTGTTAAAACTACAACCAATTTCTCACATTTTCCACTCGTTTACGGGCTGAAAGTAGTCTTTCCTATAGAGTTCCAGATCCCCTCTCTAAAATTGACAGTATAGTTATTTCCATACACTTCACTGCTTGAGGAGAATTTATTATATCTTGAGTAGCTTTATGAGAAGCATCAGTATGAAGCCTTGGCTAACAAGGCTCACAATAAAAAAGTCAACTGTCAGTATGATCGGTCCGTCTGTCCTTGGATTTTCTTTGAAGGCGACCTTGTCCTAGTCTATGACCAAGATAAGGGCCCCATAGGGGTAGGCAAGTCCAAACCCATGTGGTTCGGACGTTTCATCATGAAGGAGGTTCTAAGGAAGGGTGCTTATTGTCTAGTGGACTTTGATGGATATGCTTTGATGGAGCCTAGAAATGGGCTATACCTTAATAAGTATTACTCATAGGTGGGTCTCCTTGAGTGACTTCTTGTAACACATGTATATTCTTATACATTTTCTTTTTAGTTTTTGTCTTTTTGGTTTTATGAACGTGTCATTTTTTATGTCATTTTTTCACTGTGGCAGATGTTAAGTGAATCATAGGTGTTCGTTGGGTTTGCAGAAGGTGCTAGCTGGCACACTTGGAGGCTTGCATCCACAACTTGGGTGATTTTCAAATCTGAGGGCGAGTTTCTATCTTTAATAGGTATCTGTTTAGGTGATGCCACACACAATATTGCCGAATACAATGCAGTTTTAGAGTTTATTCATGATGCTTTGTCGCATGGTATATCTCACCTCCAAGTCTACTTAGATGCTCAACTGGTTGTGTCCTAGTTAAATGGGGTTTACCGCATTTACGATCCTACACTACACTGACGGTTTCTTAGGCTACGTCTCTTACAACAAATCTTTGATTACATTACATATATCCATGTTCCTAGGAGATTGAATCAAATCACAGATACTTTAGATAATCATGTATTAGATTGACAAATTGCACACGTGTAAGGAAAATCACACACACACACACACATGTAAATACATTTGTAAAATAGATGTAATCCATAAGACATAAAAAGATGTAAAATATACACATATATATCAAAAATATTAGAATAAATTGGTGGGCACAAGCACCTCAAAAATATGTCCAGTAAGAGTCATGAGGCTTATGCCCTAAAAAATATACAAAAAGTGCTCTCGGCACGAAAGTAGTCCAACCTAGCTAAGGGCGGGGCCTGTTGGCCCTACCATAGTGAACAATGGCATTTTCCAAACGCCGGAAGAGCTGGAAGCAGGTTCATGGCACCCCAACTACGTGAGGCTGCATCGATGGTGGGATATAATCGATCTCCAATATAGGGACTATACGAGTGAGCACGGTGAGGTTACTCTCTACCGATATCAATACTCTCTCAGCCTCCCCGGCTGGAGGCCCCCCTGCTATTGTTGTTGGTCCGACGGCTGCAGCTGGTCCTGCCTCTGGTCAAGGACATCGCCTAATCTTTGAGAAGTCTGTTGGATACACTAGTCCCACATCTATACATAATAGATACATAAGTGTCAGATACTCTGGTATACAAGAAAATGATATATATAAAAAGACATAACAAAAATAACATTGAAAATAAAACTTACCCATCTCTCCTCGCTTCGCTCTGGGAGGTACAGGCATGTCAGGATCCCTAGAAAAATTGATCCTGGCATAGGGGTAGTCCTCTATTGCCGGAATCTATGATGACCACTAGTAAAAAAAATTACCATCGAAGGCCTCAATGGTCCTCCCTCCCCCCTGTTGCGGAAACAACGCTGCATAACACCGAGAGCGAGGCCTCGTGCCCTCGTATAGTCTCTCGAGGATTGAGACTGGGTACCCTATTGAAGAAAAAGGAACAAAACAATCCCAAACTGGAAGTTTCGGTGCTCCCATATCCGACACTCTGTTAGTTGTCTCATCATGCAATCCAGCATGGTTGTACTCCAGTCATAAATATGTGCATTTAAGCATTGTACTGCACAATGCATGTGCGTCCGGGAAGCCTGATGCAAAGCCATAGATCTAGTGATCCACCCAATGAGTAGAACTATAACTTTGAGTGATAGTTTGTGGATCTTATGTACAGGCACCTGAGAACCTACTTTCTCAGTACTAGGCTCACAATGGAGTCCAATAAGCTCCTCAATGTTGTGAGGCCCGGGGGGAAAAGTATGCAAGTTGATTGGATCCCCTCTCCTCGAGAGACCAGTCAGGAAATAAATGTCTTCAATCGTTCGAGTCAATGATTGCCCCTCGAGCATAAATGCCTCTATGTCAGGATGCCAGTAATCTATCAAAGCATTCAAGAACCTGGGTTGTGCCCTCATAAACAAACACTATAAGAACTTTAAGAACCTGCATTGCGATAAAACAACAATAGCAGTAGGTCCTCTTAGACCAAAAAATGAATTTCCTCATGCTCCCTCTCTCTCCAATAAACATACATCCTGGAAAATTCCAAAGTTTGGAGAGTTAACTCTTGCCTTTTTATTTTTACCACTTGTTGGAGGGTGTACACTGTCTTGGCGATAGTCACGTGTGTACGTGGGAAGATTATCTCCTGCCCATGTGCACATGAGGGTTGTGCTTGGACAACCCACTTACACTCAGGGATGACCTCTTTAAAGGTCAGCACCCTCCCCCCCCCAAAAAAAAATGAAAAAAAGGAAGAATGAATTCCAAGAGGGGCTAGTTTGTACTTACTTGATCCAAGCAGAAGTTCGTTTCGTCCACTGAAGCTCCCGTAATCAACTCTTTCAAAAAATGGGTGTTTTTTGACTTTTGGTCAATTCTCAATTTACAACGGTGATAATGAGCTACTAACATTCTATTAATAGACTTTTTGGCTCTCTTTTGTCATTTTTTGGACCCTTTTGTCATTTTTCCTAGCTTGAAAATCGTTCACTATGGTTTTTTAGTTTCTTGGGAGATGTTACGATAAGTGTTACTGTGGGTATTTGGGAATTTTTTTGAGAGTTGGGTCATTTTTAAAGGTCTTTTGGCAAAACTTCATTTTTCTAGCTTTGTGCATATAATATGGTTTTCCACCTCCACTTATTGCGCCTCATTGTTTTTTTCACTTTGCCATTGGATCGATCCCACCAAATTGCGACACGGAACCGTCACTCCTACTCTAGAAGTGTTGTAATTTAGTGGTAGAGCTTACCTTCACATGGATTCCCTAGGTAGATCGTAGTTTCATTTTGGTGTCCATGACGTCCTTAATGATCATAGGCTCGGGAGTCCTTACTAGTTGTTCCTAATTATGAGTTTGAGCCTCACTTTCATGATTCATTCTCACTTTTTTACCTCACCCTTAGGACTCCAAAAAGAAACGGGTCTTTTTTTAATCCCTTTTCAGACCGTCTAAACATGAAAACATTGCTGAGCGATCTTGTTTCCCTTCACACTCACCTAACTAAAATTTGAAGACATATCTTTCCGGCGGTAGTTTACCCCTTTTTCGGTCCAAATGGTCAAATGTATGAACAAAGGTATACTATAGGAACTTCGGTTCACTAGAAGAGTATTCTCAAGTATAAGTTTAACCCTTTTTCGGGATTGAGAGACTAAATTTACGGAAAATGAACCCCCATAGAGTCCATAGTTAAGCTCTTTTCAGACTCTCTAAAATTTAGAAGATTGTTGAGCGACATTGTCTCTTCACACTCGTTAAATTGGTCAAGAAGAATACCTCTTACGAAGCCCATATTTAAACTCTTTTCAGACTCCTTAAATATGAAAAGATTGTTGAGTGATATTGTCTGTGACACACTCGTTAAAATGATTTTTGAATAGACATCTGTTCGGTGCTAGTTTACCCCTTTTTTGATACGACTAGACTACCTTTGAAAAAGGTACCTTAGTCGAGTCTCCTTTTATTCTTTTTTAGACTCTCGAAAAATGAAAATCCATTGAGCTTAACTTCTCTGAGCTCGTTAAAATTACATCGAAGGACGTTATCATTATGTCTTATTAATCACATTTTCATTCCTGCATCTTTGGCCTAATGTTGGCTGCATGTTTCTCTCAACTGAACCATTTTAAACATGCCTTATATGAAAGCCTTGTAGCACTTTACCTCTGCGTCTTGACACGTTGAACCATGGAGGATTTTTTCCAAGTGTCCTTTTCCTGCATATGTCCCCTCGATGCTCCTTTGTAACATAGCATTCTTTTATTCTTTTTCAAAGCTTTCGCAACAAGTCACCGAAGACCTCTGGGTAGTGAAGTCGTACACTGATATTACACTCCTACCCAAGTTTTGAAGATTTTGAACTTGTTGCTTGAGCTCTGAAGACCTCATCTCCAGCCATTAGGGATCATTGGCTTCTTAAAGATGGATACTATACATGTATATCTTTCGATTTTGAGATGTAGATCCACTGTGTACTGCTCGCGGATACACTTTATATAGTTATATGACATCGATCTGCAGTGTATTTGATTGGCATCCATTATCTTAATTCATCTCCAGCATGGGTATGCCCGTCTCGGTGAGACAAATTGTTATTTTGTAGATGGTACATCCCGAACTCTGGTCCCTAGGCTCACTCACTCCACACGTTGCTGAAGATTTGTAATGTATTTCGGCCATCAGATGTTCTTCTTACCTCACACATTAGTGGGCATCTGTTATAACCCTAAACTGCACTAGACATGCATACCTGGCATCAAGCCATCTTACTTGCTATCTTTTCCAAGCCATCACTGAAAAAATCTTCTAAAAACCATTGGTTTGAAGGTGTATGCACCCCACACCACTAGTTCCCTCGTACGCATGCTTGTTGCACCACTACAGCTCATGTACACTCACAAAAAATCACAAAAAATGAAAATTGAATATGGATACGGGTTTTCGGACCATTACTTACATGTTTGACCGCCCATAGCTAGTCACTCCAACCGTTACTATCTCTTTTGACCTATAAAAGAAGGTGTTGTATCCCAATTCCAAAAAGAAGCACGAGAACATAGAAACTCTGCCCATTTCAATATTCCCCCGTTGCCCCAATATTTTGCAACCAAATTGTGAGTTTGAGACAGAATGCCTTCTTCCTCCTTTGCAAATCCTTTCCATTTCCCTAGAGAGAATTGAAGAGGAGAAGAACATGTGGAAGTAGTTGGTGCATGGTGAAGAGGGGCCTAGTACCAAGTTCAAGGAGCAGTGTCGGTTTCATGTTGTAAATGACTTTTGTGAGATTAATATAAAGAAGTACATTTTCAGTCCCTCCAAATGACATCTTAAATCTTTATGATTTGTTTAGATTTCTTGGTCATGATGTCTAACACACTAATGCATACATAGAATGCATGCTTGTAGTTTCTTGTTTGTCTTTTGGTGAATGTAGGTCAGCCTTTGGAGGAGACTTGTGCTCAGGAAACAACCGAGCGCAAAGGGATCGACACCGGATGTGGAGTTTAAGGTATGCCTATCAGATTCCAGTACTTTGTCTTTTATGTATGATTGTGGGATAACGTCTTGATAGTTGATAAAAAGTAGGAGACTTTAGAGGGTTATCTTTGCCTACATTTTAGAACCTTGGTGTAGTGCGTAGAAGAGTTTTCTCGCTATAACAAAGCTTACCAGGTGTAGTGCGTAGAAGGGTTTTCTCGCTATAACAAAGCTTACCAGTGGAATAGACTTCAAGGTGAAGAGTCATGTACCAAGTCAAATTTCTAAGAGACCGAAATCTCCAATAAAGCACAACCAATATAAATGTCTTGTTTTATTCATGCTAGCCATCGAGTTTATGAGTTTATTAGCTATGCTTTAGTTATTTTTCTTTTTGATAAATAGTATANCGAAGGATGTTATCATTATGTCTTATTAATCGCATTTGCATTCCTGCATCTTTGGCCTAATGTTGGCTGCATGTTTCTCTCAACTGAACCATTTTAAACATGCCTTATATGAAAGCCTTGTAGCACTTTACCTCTGCGTCTTGACACCTTGACCCATGGAGGATTTTTTCCAAGTGTCCTTTTCCTGCATATGTCCCCTCGATGCTCCTTTGTAACGTAGCATTCTTTTATTCTTTTTCAAAGCTTTCGCAACAAGTCGCCGAAGACCTCTGGGTAGTGAAGTCGTACACTGGTATTACACTCCTACCCAAGTTTTTAAGATTTTGAACTTGTTGCTTGAGCTATGAAGACCTCATCTCTAGCCATCAGGGATCATTGGCTTCCTAAATATGGATACTATACATGTATATCTTTTGATTTTGAGATGTAGATCCACTGTGTACTGCTCGCGGATACACTTTATATAGTTATATGACATCGATCTGCAGTGTATTTGATTGGAAACCATTATCTTAATTCATCTCGAGCATGGGTATGCCTGTCTCGGCGAGACAAATTGTTATTTTGTAGATGGTACTTCCCGAACTCTGGTCCCTAGGCTCACTCACTCCGCACATTGCTGAAGATTTGTAATGTATTTCGGCCATCAGATGTTCTTCTGACCTCACACATTAGTGGGCATCTATTATAACCCTAAACTGCACTAGACATGCATACCTGGCATCAAGCCATCTTACTTGCTATCTTTTCCAAGCCATCACTGAACAACTCTTCTAAAAACCATTGGTTTGAAGGTGTATGCACCCCACACCACTAGTTCCTCGTACACATGCTTGCTGCACCACTACAGCTCGTGTACACTCACAAAAAATCACAAAAAATGAAAATTGAATATGGATACGGGTTTTCGGACCATTACTTACATGTTTGACCGCCCATAGCTAGTCACTCCAGCCGTTACTATCTCTTTTGGCCTATAAAAGAAGGTGTTGTGGCCCCATTCCAAAAAGAAGCATGAGAACATAGAAACTATGCCCATTTCAATATTCCCCCGTTGCCCCAATATTTTGCAACCACATTGTGAGTTTGAGACAGAATGCCTTCTTCCTCTGCAAATCCTTTCCATTTCCCTAGAGAGAATTGAAGAGGAGAAGAGCATGTGGAAGCAGTTGGTGCATGGTGAAGAGGACCCTAGTACCAAGTTCAAGGAGCAGTGTTGGTTTCATGTTGTAAATAACTTTTGTGAGATTAATATAAAGAAGTATTTTTTCTGTCCCTCCAAATGACGTCTTAAATCTTTATGATTTGTTTAGATTTCTTGGTCATGATGTTTAACCCACTAATGCACACATAGAATGCATGCTTGTAGTTTCTTGTTTGTCTTTTGGTGAATGTAGGTCAGCCTTGGGAGGAGACTTGTGGTCAGGAAACAACCGAGCGCAAAGGGATCGACACCGGATGCAGAGTTTAAGGTATGCCTATCAGATTCCAGTACTTTGTCTTTTATGTATGATTGTGGGATAACGTCTTGATAGTTGATAAAAAGTAGGAGATTTTAGAGGGTTAGCTTTTCCTACATTTTAGAACCTTGGTGTAGTGCGTAGAAGGGTTTTCTCGCTATAACAAAGCTTACCAGTGGAATAGACTTCAAGGTGAAGAGTCATGTACCAAGTCAGAGTTCTAAGAGACCGAAATCTCCAATAAAGCACAACCAATATAAATGTCTTGTTTTATTCATGCTAGCCATCGAGTTTATGAGTTTATTAGCTATGCTTTAGTTATTTTTCTTTTTGATAAATAGTATATTTTCTTTTGAAAGTTAAAAATTATGATTAACCTGGCCTAAACTGAGTGGAGTAATGCTTTTCTATTGCTATTTTAACCATAATTTGTATACAACTGTATTTTCTTCTTGTTTAATACATATTTCTACACTAACTTTCAAAAAAGCATAAAAAAACATAACTATTTAAGCATTATCTACATTACTTAAACAAAAATTTCAGATTTGAATCACATTTTAAGCTTGAGATTTATAAAAATATCCCTCAAACATATTTACATCATAGAGTATAATTAAAATGAAAGCTACTGCGCAAAATTAGAGCTTGAGTAAAAAAAACCAATTAATCCTTCAGAACAAGTGAAAAGATCATAGTCATTGGATATAGCTTGGATGGTTCAAAAGAATGATTGTTATCATCAGACAGACATAGATTCAAATATTCCAAAAATAATCAGTAGCCTCTAAAGTGTATTTTTAAAAATACAGTAAAACTAATTGAAACAATAATTAGATATTCTTTTTTAATACATAACAGTTGAATTTCCCCATTTACTTTGGATTTACTCCCAACTTAAGCGTAACACTAAATCTATTTCCCGACATAAAAAGAATTCCCCGAATCTTGAATAGTTAATTATGACGGAATCTCCACCTAAACCACATGGAATAAATCACTCACGTCCGAAATCCGTCACTTGTGTGGGACATCTTGAATAGTTTTCGTCCTTCAACCATTCGAGGTCGACGGGAGGAGGAACCAGAGCCTGCACCAATGCATCTGGGCAAAGATTCGATACGGGCACTAAGATTCGATACATCAACGCATCTGGGCAAAGATTCGATACGGGCACTAAATTCGATACATCAACGCATCTGGGCAAAGATTCGATACGGGCACTAAATTTCATAGAAAGCTTCATAATTTGAAAAAAATAATTTAATCCCATAGAACGAGAATAACCTTGAATAACGACAAGAATGGAGGGATGAATTGTGAACAAGCGCATGGCATCTCAATTGATGGAATACCTTAATTACCGTTTTTATGGCAGGGCTTTGAACAATGCTTACCTGGTTTACGTGGT
>JASDQU010332258.1:0-12910 GCA_032191745.1 Picea mariana | reverse complement strand
ACAAACTCAATCCTAAGTCCAACTAAGGAGAAAAAACAACACACGCTAATTAATCTAGGAGTCAAGCATGCAAACAAACCTTTTCACAAAGAAGCACTTGTTGGTGATGGAATCCAACATCGCAGAATCGATGCACGAAGGAGATGAGTTTCAGTGGGTGGGAAAGTTCTGTTGACAACCTACTTAATGAACTAAATCCCTGGTGCAAGTTACCTCACCGATTAGTGGGAAACCCTCCAAGGAGTCTGAGTGAGTCTATCCATCGTCGATCCCAAGTACAACACCACCTTCCTTGTGTTGTCACCTTGTGTAGGAAGTCTAAAAGATTATGGCCTCTATGGTACCACCTAATATACCAAAGCAAAAGGGGGACAATCAATAGTCAACACCAAGACCAACAAAGCAGGGTTCATTACTCTGAGGGCCCCAATGCGACCTCGTGATTGACCCTTTTGTTAGAAGGGCTTCCCAAAGTCAGTGATATAGCAAATGGATTTCACTCCCTAACTCAAGGATTTGTGTTTGTTTAGCATCTTTGGAAATTTTTTCTCACAATCCTATTCCAAAGCTCTACACCTAAGCTAATATGGGTTTGAAGAGCCCTAGAAAAGTTGCTAGTTAAATTTTAATTAGCACTTGATTTTAGGTTGTTGTTACTATTGTAGGAAAATCTCCCTGTGGACAGGTAGACCTCCTCTTGAGAGCTAGACCCTTAACTCTAAGACAGAAGGTGCTTAACATGGACACTGACTTCCTTTTAGATCTAATCAAGATGATGAACAAAAGATAAGGAGGAAGGTGTGTACCTTATGAACGTCGTTTGTCCCTGCAAGATCCAAGATGAGCTTCGATCTTGAGCTCCTTGGTAGGTCCTGCAAGACAAACAAAAGTACAAAAGACTTCATACTCTACTGAGATTAGCTAAAACATAGATCCATCTACTGCAGACAAACTTATATGGAACAAGTACAAGTTTGAAAGAAACAGGCCAAGCATTGATTGTATTAATGAGAACAACAATGAAGAAAACTTACAACCATAGATGTGAGTGCAACAGCTTCATCAAGCTCTCCTTGTCCAACCCTTGCTCAAAAGCTCCACGATCAGAATGACAATACTTTCACTGATTATTCTCCTTCACTTCTCATGAGATCATAAGTTTGGTATCTCTAAACTCCTCTCTCCTCCTCCTCCATGGAAATCCCTCATTATATAGGATTTGGAATCTTAACCACCATGGAGAGGATCTCTCATCAGATCCACTAAGAAAGGGATCTCTAGGATATTTAGGGAGAAAATATCTCTTAAGGATTTTGGGGAGGAAATATCTCTCAAGGATTTTAAGGAGGAAATATTTCAACCATCCATGAGATCCTCCACCTTCTCTAAAAAATAGGAAACCAAATGTGAGTTGGATTCTCACACTTAATTATTGTCTTTTCCATGAATATTAATAATAATTCATGTGCACTTGATTCTCACACTTAATCAATTTCTTTTCCATGCATATTAATAATAATTCATGTGTACTTGGTATTTTGGCCTTCATGTAATATATCCTTCCTCCACATTGACTAGGGATTATGACATAGGTTATTCCATGGTGTCAAGGTGTATGAACTGCTTATATGACACTTTACAACACTTAGGGTGAGGTACCTAGGTGTGCAAATTTCATGTGTAATAGTTACTCAAAGGAGTGGTCGTGAAACTGATGGCGTTTTGACTCGACTCTTTAAACCATGCAAGAGGAAAATGAAATGCAAGAAATTCAACTTCGATGAAAACTAGCTATGGGAAGGAGCAAGAGGTTTTAAGCAAGTAAATAATTTCTTGATAGATTACTATGTGTGCAGTACTGCAAAATGACCCAAATTTTAAAAATACCATGAAAATGTCATAGTTCACTTAGTACACCTATACAACATTGAATCAAATGTCATCATTTCTAACATAGTAAACTTTTATGATTATAGATACCACCATACACCTTGAATACTCATAAGGATCACGGGGGCTTCACCTTGTTGACCAATAACTTATCACGTAATTCATTCACAAACGGGGGTTTTCAATTATGAACCCACATGTTGTGAATATATGTTGTGAACGCAACATACATCCCACATTTTCACGCAACTCCATCCATTCCTACATTATGCATCATCCAACTTCCATTGCTTTAAGAGGTGTAAGAAATAGAAGGGGATGAAGCTTATATACCAAAAGACTCCCAGTGGGGATGTGTGGTTCAATCCTAAATGGATAAATAATAAAGAAGGTTCTCTTTAATGTTTTTTTTTATTTTTTATTTATGTTCAATTTTAGTGCTCTAAGCTATAGTTTTACAAGGTTTAAGGCCTTCAACAAAAGCACCTTTGCAAGTTTGGCCAAAATCCTATTATTTTTCCTTAGAAAGTTTTATGCATATAGACCTAAGAATGTAGTGAAGGGAAGTTCATATCTTTGCACTTTTCACTTTGCATCTACAAGAAAAAGGATAAGGAAAAATGGTGACATGATGTAAAGGCTACGGGGAAGGTTGATGCACATAGCAGAAATCACATAAAAAGTAAGGGGCTATGTTAAGTGCAAAGGAAAGTGAAGTGGAGTGTTTATGTGGAGCTATATACCAATGTGGATGAAAAGGTATAGACTATGGGGTTTGAAATCAAAGAGGTATGCCCTCCACACTTCACATTAGTACTAATGTGGGGAAACAATAAGCTTGGTGACTAGGAGGAAGTACAACTACACCCTCTGCAATGTGGTTGAGTGAAAAATAACAACTATAGATGTAAATATCTTGACAACAATTTCTTGTGAGTTCTCTTAGATTCCCTGGAGGAAACAAACGATTGGAGGAGGTAATAAAGAGGTAGGTTAGTCATTAGTGAAGGGGATTTGAAGTTCAAAACATTGTTGGAGCAAAGGGATTTTGCAAATTTGGCATTGAAAAAGATGGAAATATTGGGAGGTTAAGGGTGTAGCAACAAAAATACCAAGGACCTAGAAGGATAAATCTATTCCTAGATTGAAAGGATGAAGAGGATTTTGAGTTTGTATCCCAAAGGGTGTAATGATCTCAAAAGTATCCCAATGACCTCATATAAGTGGGATGACCTCCATCAAGTGTACAAGGGGCTTCCTCAACATCCTCGAAAGGAACAAGGCTCAATCCAAGTCATATACATGCCAGGTACATCGTCTAAAGTAAGGTACAAGTGACCCAACATAAGTATCAATCCAGGGGCATGTACACAATTCCAATACAATATAAGAAGTGATTCATGTCAAATTTAAATTCCATTAGTTGGATCACATTAAGAATCATCTTCAAAATTCACAATAATTCATAGAATCTATATAATTTTTCAAGTTTAGGTATGGGAGGGTTATCGTTTTCCCCTATTACATGTTCCAATACCTAGGGAAGGCAAGGAGACTAGATTTTTCACCTCTCTTGGTGCTTACAAATAGCACAATCATCATGGTGTTAAGGTTGACCTTGAGATCAACAAGAGTGGCTTGAATTGGTAGGGGTAGGGGTATTCTTGCTCTTGGTGTGGGTGCACCATCCTACAAGTATCCTTTATTTGCACTTGATTTCATTGTTTTTAATGTGTGTGGGTGATGAGTGTTCTACAACATGGAAGCTTTATGTGGTGGGTGGTTTGGAAAGGATCCAATAGAATTGTAATCTTTTCATAATGGGCATGTTTTAGAGATATAAGTATTTGCTGTATGGTTATTTCTACAAGTAAGTAGTTCCTTGTCCCATAAGAGGAATTGGGGCATTTATGCTTTTATTCTTTTATTGAAGATACATTAATTATAGGATCTAAGAAGGAAAAAATCTTGGTCTACAATCATAATGCACTCATTTGGCTACTCGAGAAAATGTAGGGTAGAAGGAAATTCATAAAAAATTGGATCAATTCAAAAACAATCCTATATACATGTGTATGAGATGATTGAACTAATGAGATTGTTGAGTTTCTTCCAGTTATAAACCCAACACATGAGCCACAACTTGAGAGAAATGATTACCAAGAAGGTGTCTTGACCAATGATCTATGTTGATCTATATCATGGAAAAGTAGTACACGAGTCTATTATTTAGTATTGGCACTATTGATTGCTAAATTATGAGAAAGTACCAATAAATATTTTTTGTATGTATATTTTTGAACATTTTAATTTTGAATTTTGAATTTTAGATGCCCAGAAAATTCTCCAAGATAAAGATATACTATTCATGTATGTTCCATAAATATATGTCACACCAAATCGTGCTATGTGCAATAGAAACATCTGGCTAATAGGGAAATGTACCTAGAAAAACATCTATCCAAACAAGGTAGTGTACTTAAAGAAAGGTCTAGATAAAGTCACTATTCTTATGTGACTCAATCCTCCTTGAAGGTCAATGACTATTTTGGTTGAGTTTGAAGATTGTTGGAATGCAGTTACAAGGGTTTGATCATTGTTCCCCACACCTGTAGTGTAGATTGACAGGATATCTTATTTAGAGGAAACCATTCTTTGCACAACTAAATTCTTACGAGCATGGGTTAAGATGGTTATAGGACTAGGTTGAATAGGAAACAATAGAAACCTCATTGTCCCTAGAATCTTGAGTTTCCTTATTATTGGATTTGGAAAGATCCTTACGCCTTTTGAAACAATTCTTCTCAACATGGTTTGACTTTCCTCATTTTTACAGGTTGCAAAGACTGATTAGAGGGCCTGATCCTTACACCAACAAAGATGAAGGGTATGTGGTGTGTTCTGGAGCAGATGACAATGACTTGAAATATATGAACACATTACATGGACAAAAGAATTATCCACTACGTTTACCCTTGTTATGTGCCACACTTCATCTCTATTGTTTCAGAAATATTCCCCCAAGGGTTCTTTATGGTATTGATTCATGGGTTTTAAAGATAGAAAATGGAAGGAAGAAACTAGGTATATAAGAAAAATCGTTAACATTTGTCTCATGAAAAAAGCGAGGCATCTCTAGTCATGGAAATCTACCTTTTCTTGTGTCATTGCTAGGGCTAAGGCGCTCGACCTCTTTCTCCTCTTTTCACGCCCTCTTTCTCCTCTGTTCACGACCTCTCTCTCCTAGTTTGTCCGCGCCCTAGTATTTATCCTCTCTCTGTGACGTCTTTCTCCATCTATGTCCGATCTACTGTCACTGGGATATGACCGGTGCTTTGTGTTGCAGGAATATGGATCAACATATGGGTGTGCAAGGATATGACCGCGGGTCCTCTGTGTTGCGGGGATATGGATCAACATATGGGCGCGACCAAGATATGCATCAACATATGGGAGAGGTTTTTTTTTAAATGTTTTATGTTTTACTTTTTATTTATTTTTTAATTTATACATTTATAATATATAAATTACATATTATATATAATTTATATATTATAAATATATTATCAACATATGGGCTTGGGTTTTGTTANCTAAGAGGTCACAAGTTCAAATCTAGAGGGGGGTAGGGTATGTATACCTCCATAGACTTTACGAGTCAAATCATTGGGCGAAGGGGATCCATTGTCCTAGAAACAAGGGGGTCTCATACAACAATTTGGTGTTTATCTTGTTATTAGAGCTAAATTTGAACAATGATTTCATTTATCTTGTTGATATTGACATCCTTTTGTATGAGATGGTCAATGACAATGGTTGGTGTGACCTAGAAGGCAAATTGAGAACATTATGGGTTAAAAACATTTGATCAATGTATTGTCATATAAGCTACATATCAATAAAAATTTAGTTGATTTACCAAAATAATGAATTTATGTATTTGCAAAAACGTTTTTATAAATATTTTTATTCACCAAATTTCATCTCATTTTTTAAATATCTCTGCCTTTCATTAACCTTGGTGTAGAGGATAACGATCACAAAATAAACCCAATTAACACCTAAATTTATGTTGTTACCACTTATTAGTAATAGGTTTGTGTGCAAAGTGACCAAACACTCTTATAATAATGAGTAAAACAACCAATCAACTAAAATTCCATTATTTATTACTAATGAAAAATCCTATTGTTGGTTGGTTTGCCAAAATCATTCTACTTCTTCAAATGGCATGAACTAGGGAAGAAAATGTTTTTTGAGACGGAAATGTGGTCTATATATTAACATAGTCAAGAGAAGTATTATAGAGGCATGTGAGCATATCACCTCAAGTGTGCTAAAGATGACCATGAGTCCTCTCCTTGGGATCCTACTTCGCTTTAGGTTCTTTAATCTAAAAACATTTTTAGGATTCCTTCCATCATCATTTTGACAACTTAACTATAGGTGCCCTTGAATCCTCTCCTTGGGCTACTACTTCACTTTAGGTTATTTTTATCTAACAACATTTTAGGGTTCCTTCCATCCTCATTTTGACAACATAACCATAGGTGATGTCAATATATAGATAGAACTTCAACAACATAATGATAGGGCAATGAAGACGTGGTATTGGTGCAAGTGGACAACTTCATCCAAGGGAAGTACTAGTGGGTGAAAATGCGAAGACGAGTAACACTTTTTGGAAAGAAGCTTGTGAAGAAATGTGATATTTATTGTTTCAATCAAGAAAATAGTCATTGAGATATCTTGATTGAAAGTTAAATAATTTTTTGGATAAGAGTTAAAATTCTTGGTCGAAACATTTTAAAATGTCTCAACAAAGAGTTATGATTCTCCCCCTAGATTCTTGGTCGAGGGTTATGATTCTCCCCCTAGATTCTTGGTTGAAAATATTTAAAATCTTGATCGAGAATATTGTCAACTATTGATTGAGAGTTTTTATGTCATAAATGAGGTTGAAACAATTTATCATACCCTATTTCCAAATTTTGACCAAAGAAAAGACTACACTACATTGCACCATAATATAATCCCTACACTCCTTGCAAAACATGTAACACCATTCAAATTAGACACAATATTCTTGCAACGGATTGGTTATACTTATATCGACGGACTTTTTTCATCGATAGAATAGCGAATTCGTTGCAAGATTATTTAAATTTGTCTCTCTTGCGCCGATATCAAATGATGCTTGGATTCATTTCATATTTGGTTTATCAACTTAAAATTAAAATTTGATACTTTGCAAGCTAGTTGGACCTTGAGTCAAATATAAATATGAAATTTGGAATCATTAACATATCTACTAGAACATATGAAAAATAGGGTTTATGGTTTACATGATGAATTGATGATGGAATAAAGTGGGTGTGTCAGTCAAATTTGAGTCCAGAAACCCTCCCATATCATTAAGGCATGCGAATAGTCTATCCATGTCAAATTTTAGTGCATACAGAAACTGTTTGAAAAAATTTCAACGTTGGCCCCATTCACATGAGGTCATTGTTGTTGGTGTCTAGTCCTAGTACAATTTCCATTCCTTGTTCCTTGTTTTGTGTTCCATGTTCCTCGTTCCTCATTCCTTGTTACTCATTCCTTGACCATGGTGTAGTCCCCAAGATCCATTTTTTTGTACAAAACATACTAATGGCATAAAATGTCCCACACAAAGACCAAATTAATGTCTGCCACATAAGTCTTTTGTCTTTTTCAAGGACTATGTAACAAATCTCAATTCTAAGAAGATTCAAATAGGACCTAAGAACCTTAAGTTCTTTCCTTAATCATGGGTGACATAAAACTATCATTCAATAGTCAAATTGTTACATTTCATTGTCAGGCATCATGTGTACTGAGGGCTTGAGTCACCACAAAGGAAACATACAAAGAATATTTGTCTTATGAACAAGATATGGTACTATCCATTTTGAGGTTTGGAATAGAGATTGTTCTTATAGACTACACTACATTGCACCATAATATAATCCCTACACTCCTTGCAAACCATGTAACACCATTCAAATTAGACACAATATTCTTGCGACGAATTAGTTATACTTATATCAACGAACTTTTTTTGTCGATAGTATAGCAAATTCGTCGCAAGATTATTTACATTTGTCTCTCTTGCGACGATATCAAATGATTTTTGGATTCATTTCATATTTGGTTTATCAACTTGAAATTAAAATTTGATACTTTTCAACCTAGATGGACCTTGAGTCAAATACAAATATGAAATTTGGAATCATTAACATATCTACTAGAACATATGAAAAATAGGGTTTATGATGATTGTTCCCTTTTATATGAAGAAAAACTAACCATTATTACTTTTATGAATTCCTTGTATGATTATGCCTAAGGGCACTAAAGGGATGCTAACCTAATACCTACATGGTAAATCTATTAGTATCCAACCATTAGTTTTGAAGCTACATTAAAAATTCAAGGAAGACAGGGTTTTGTAAACCTTGGCTCTCCTATATTTGTCTTGAAAACCTAAGTTCATTCTAGGAGCATAAGTTAAAATATTATGTTAAGACAATTGAAGAACATTGGAAAAAAATTTGAAATTAACACACTTTGATCATTATGGAAACACATCAACCTATCAAAGTGAATGTTAGTCTGTATATTCAACAACAGATTACAATATCCTCTATGGACATGATTACATCTATGTCATCAATTCTATGGTATATTCACTCTTTCATGTCATGAAATTCCCTAATGTAGGAACCATTGTCACCATTGATTGGGTCAAATATTGTGATCCCTCAAAATGTCCAACACCTAACATCCTCACCCATTCTATCACTCACATTGATCCAATGAACTATGTGACCACTTCCATTACTTATGCCACATTGGCTCCCATTGAGTGTGAGCCAATAGATCTAGAACCACCTCCTCACCACTTAGACTTGCATGTTGGTTATATTTTTTCACCCTTGGGAGTATCTAATTTGGTCCACAAGTGCAACAAAGAATCCCAGCCAATGGTATGGATTGATTGGTGCAAGTAGAAGATGAAATGTGTACAAGTGTGAATGCTTAAAGTATGGTTGTTTATTTTCCTTAACATTCAAATAACAAAGATAAAGGAATATGAGTGAAACAAAGCTTATGTGGTAGCTTCCTTGTGAACTAGTACTTGTTTATAGTACAAAGCAAGGTAGATCCACACATGTTTATTTTTCAAACACATGATGTGACATGAGCAACGTCAAGCATTTTCACCAATGCTAGATAAACATTCAAATAATCATTAGTCAAAAAACTAGTGACTATGTATCTACCAAACAACTCATCACTGTCTTAAAAAATAAAAAACCTAACAAGTTGTAGCAATGACGCAAACTCACGCATCCAATCAAATCAGGGCAGAGGCCCTTTCCATTAACAACACTGAGCTATTGACATAAGGAGAGTAATTGTGTTCTTTTAAAATGTAACTGGTAATGTAGGGTTTAACACTATCATAACCGAGCCAGTGACTATATACAAACCAAAACGACTTCCATACGACCAAATGGGCGAGCCCGTCGACAATTACATAATCATCCAATCAAAAATCGAGTCGTAAAATGATAGGCCACGCTGGTCTTCTTAAACAATTTCCAGAGTGGAGGGCCAAGGTTGTTCCGTAGTCAACACGAGGAGAGTAGATCCACACTTTGTAATGGAAAAACCTCTAAGGCCATGGTGTATACAGGACGAACCATGACTCATTCATGGTCGGGCACAAATCCATGAAAAGGGCCATAACTGAAATGTAGGGCTCTAGTCTGGCCTGGCAAAGGTTATTTAACATACGCAGGGTATAACCCTCGTGCTCTTCGGTCAAATTTTTCTCTAATCATTTTGAGAATGTATTCATGATAAGAAGCTCAAGAGTAATGGTCCAGTGATGTATCTTATGTGTCAAAGAGGTGTCCAGGCATATCCAAAGTTGGCAAGTGATGATTTGAAATATTGAATGTGAAAATGTCAAAAGTTAGCTTTTGGTAGCTAAGGGTCGGTTTTCAATGTGTTATAAGCTGTTGAAAGGTGTGGGGTGTTCTTAGTTGTCAAAAAGCGCAGAATTTTTCCAACGGTTAGCCTGTCCTGTCAAACTCTCATACCACCATTGTTACACTTGTCATGATGATTCTAAATTCCACCGAAAACATGTATGAGGATCATTTGTCACGATCTGAGGCATTCTATTATGATTTTAATTGATGTTTTGAGAAATCATTAAACCCTAAGCTATCAGATCTGAAATCCTTACTATCATTTCGGGAATCTACCATCATCGAAAATCATTTGTCATTATCAAATCCACCCAGCAAACCATATGGCGTTCTCTATTTTGAATGAGCATTATAGTTTCTAGTCTGCAAACTATTCATTTCAAAGGTTTCCATTCAAACCACTAGTCTACCTCACGCAATTTTTCTCCATCCGACTTCCATTTTCCCCTACATCAACGATGATCTTCCACTCCAGCCCGATTTTGTTGTTTGCAGGTATTAATGTTTGTTGCAAACTTTTAGATGGCTAGTGGAGGAAATTTTCTCAGGAAGGAGCTAAATGATGTCTTATATCTGGAATCTCATCTTGAGATTTGTCAGATGTTTAAAGAAGCAGGTTGTTACATGTATTGTGAGAAATTGCAGGGGTATCACCAAGGTGTTGTTGAAGCCTTTGTTCAAAGCTTTGATGGAGCAAAAGTAATATCGGGACCAATGGTAATGAAAATTGATGAGGCCAGTGTTGTGGTAGCAACAGAGATGCCTACGCAAGGTGAGAGATGGTTTAAAACAACTGTCACTAAAGATATTGAGTTCAGGTCTTACCTTAAGCCTAATTTTCAAAGCATTATTTGGCAGAAGGATGTTCCTAGGTATTACCAAGAGGAGAAATGGCAGCATTTGCTTAAGGAAATTCAAGTGTACATCACTTGTGAGGGTATATATGTTAGAGTCATGCTTTATCACTTCAAACTGATGAATCATTTTATGGGAAAGTGTCCTCTCAATCTACCCCACTACCTTCATAGGAGCTTGACTAAGATGTCACACCAAGTTCAAGATAAGCCTGATAAGGTGCACAGTAGGATTTTCCATCATGGCCTCATAAAGCTTATAGTGATGGAGGAACTCCAGAGAAGAGAGAAGAAATGGGATTATCTCCTATTCTGGGGAGAATTCGGGTAAGAGATCCAACCTAAGGACAAGAAGACACCTACAAATAATTCCTCTACACACATGAACAGTAAGAGGAAGAGAAGGGATCTGTCACCAGTTCAGACAGAACAACCAACCACTTCACCTAGGTCTAAGAAAGCAAAAAAGAAGCTTGATTTTGATCAGGGACTAGAGGGCCAGAGCAGTGTTGTTGAGAAAAACGTCTTAAATTTTCCATACTCAGATTTTGAATCTGAAACACCCATGGAGGAGAGAGAGGAAACTAAAGTTGAAGCTCCAGCTTTGGAGGTACCTGAGACATCAACTAAAAACAAGATCAGTAAAGCATCCAAAATTCAAAAACTGAAAGAGGAAGTAACAGAGCTTAAGCTATTAGAAAGAGTCATCAAATCTCATAATCAAGCTATGAAAAGGACATATAATGAGGTAAGAGACTCATTTGAAAGGTTAGCTAAAATGCATGTAAAGGAGCAGAAGAAGAATAAGAATTTGCTCAAGGAGAATCATAAGTTGCATAAAATGGTTAGATGTTTAAGGATCAAGCTAATGCTTAAAGATCTTAAGCCAAAAACACATCCTGATCTAGAATCTCTAGCAGAAGTTGTTGTGAACCTCAAAAAAGATCCTGAAGGGTAGACAGATCGAAGAAATTCAATTTTTTTCAATTTTGAAAATGACTTCAAAGACCTGCAGTTTTGGAAGCTTAACCGAATTTGAAAAAGCGTTGTTAGCTGTTGAATCCCAGGACTTTCGGCAGCTTAACCTACTATGTTTCAGGCACGTTAGCTGCCGAAAGAACAGACACAGGCATAATGTTATTCTTTTTGCCCAGATCGAATATTTTTGTTGCCAAATCATTCAAGGAAGGTTTCAAATGAATTATAACTTTAAAATGGATAAAGATCATCCTCTTTTTCAGGGTTTAGTGGTAAATACGAAGGATAACAGGCTCAAAATTTATCCTATTTTTGGTTGAAGATTTTCCCAAGTGCCAGAAAAGGATCTCAAGTTGCCTTGTCATGATCCAGGTGGATATCGGTGGCCACCCACCTTCTCCAACTAGCCCAAAACATGTTTTTGGCAATTTTGGTAATTTACTAATTTTTAGCAATTTTTAACTTTCGGGACCATTTTGAGGCCCTAAACGATGTTTTTGAGAAAATGGGGAGAAAAATGGATCATAGATAATGTTACTCACCCAAAATTTGTAGTTCTCGGATAGATCTTTCCAACGAGCTATCATACGCCTAAAATGGAGATCGTATGCAAAAGTTACGACCATGGGAAGTTGATGCACCAACTTACCCAAACGGGGCCCACATGACTTTTGGCGCTTCATCTCCCAGAGTTAGGTTTTTGGATGTCTAGGGTTTTTGGCATTCCTGCTTATTGTAAAAAGGATTTCAGAGCTTCATTTCAATCATCTTCTCACGGATGCGAGTAGCCGTCACATCTCTTCTCAGAGATAAGCTACCACCATTCTAGCGAGTCTTTCACTCTGTACTTTTACAGTCTCTGTACATTTATTTCATTAATAGAAATCATGTATTACTATATATCTGTGACTCTTGTTATATTTTTGCTATATCTCTGTTATATTGTTGTCTCTCTTGCAATATCTCTGAATATTTCTTTGTTATATCTCCGCTCTCATTTCATGTTGAAAATAATCCAGATCAGTGGTATCAGAGCAGGCTGCTCTTGATCATTTTCAGTGCATGTCCCCGACGAGGTCTGAGTATAGCAAGTTGGATCTCAAGCTTGTCTATCTTAAGGAAAACCGCTCTCACACACCCAAGAAACCCTCAATGGCGCAAGAA
>JASDQU010332255.1:0-12808 GCA_032191745.1 Picea mariana | reverse complement strand
CAATACCTCACAAGACCGGTTGAATCTCCAAATCTCCCTGGCTAGCCTCAGGGTGGCCCACATGGCCTCTCATTGGAGAATGACTGCCGATGCTGTCAAATTTAACAGCCTTTACAAACTGCGAGCAGATGCAGTGAAGTAGAGAGCCTTGTTGACTAGTAGTGACAATATGTGCAAGCTTTGGCACAAACGATTTGGTCACTTGAACTGTGTTCCTTACCTCTTCTGAAGGACATGGTGGTTGGATTCCTTGACTTCAAGGAGTGTTCAATGGATGTGCAGTTATTAAGCATGCCAATGTTGTGTTCCCAAGCAGTGAGCACAGATCAAGAGGGATTCTTGATCTAATTCATTCAGATCTTTGTGGACCCATGTCATTAGCTTTGTTAATAGGTAATCTTTATTATGTTACTTTCATTGATGATTCTTCTAGAAAGACTTGGTTATATCTTTATTATGTTACTTTCATTGATGATTCTTCTAGAAAGACTTGGTTATATTGTATGAAGACCAAGGATGAGGTCTTTAATAGGTTCCAAGAGTTTAAAGCTCTTTTTGAGAACCAAATAGGTAGGAAGATCAAGGCACTGAGATTGGACATGTAGAAATTTAATGACAAAATCGGCATGCACTATATTTTGTCATACACTTAGCAGCCTAGACATAAATGTCATCTATGAACTCTGAAATGTATAAACTCATATTCAGAAAATATTATGAGCAGAAATACACATTGCTAAGCACTTTTGCAGCGGAATAAACACAATGAACAACAACCACACATCCATGTAATACTCATAAATTTAGGCAACCGGCCAGGGAAAACCCCAATGTGGGGAAATCCAAAGAGAGAGAGATTTATTAGCTTCAGGAAAGTACATCAGCAGCAAAATTAGATTTAGCAGCCAAGAGAATCACTTACAAACACAATCTGTCCCACAAAATTGCTGCCTAGAAAATCGTGCCACAATCCGTACGGTTGTATGGCGTTGCTGAAATCAACACCTCGATTTTTGTGCCCACAATAGACTGCTGTACCTTCCCTCCTGTACGATCGACCTCCAACAAAATTTCACCAAAAGCTGCCTCAAAAACCACGCCCACACTTGCCTCGATTTTCATGTTCAAACTTGCTGCTGTACGGCATGTATGGATCCGTACAGTACGACGTGTCTTCAGTAATAAAACACAGCTGCTTCTAAACAAAAATTCCTTCTTGGGAAATGTGCCCAATCTCCCTTGAAATCCATGCCGAAAATTTGTTGCTCACTTTCTATTAGAATAATAGGTGTGCTCGTTTCACCATAGACAATATAGCAATATTGTTAACCAACCATAGGCACAAAGGCCACCCCCGAGCACCTTAACCTTGACATAGAGAATAATTCCAGAAGCAAACCCTAGAACCGATAGCCAACCAAGGTAGCGTACCTCTCTCTAGAGCTAGCGTATCAGGCAGAAAGTCCAAACCATAACCAAAGAGAAAGTCTAAGCCAAAACCGAAATGCCAGTTGCAGCAGTTGTAGCTGCAGCTCCTCTCCAGACTTGCGCACCGCCGGTCTTATGCAGTGGTGAGAGAGAGTGTGACAAATGAGCTCTAGCGCCCCCTTATTTATAGTCCCCCAAGTGACCTAACTGGGTTGACTTCTACTTCTGGAGGCTAATAACTCAATAATAAATATTCTCTTGAACTGACTTGTCTCCTAGGGTTATTATCCAACGTTTTAGGGTTTCTCTTGCTTCACGAAATATTCTAGTCTCGTCAGGGTTACATGTAGAGGTTAATACCTCCCGCAACTACCATAATATTAACACTCCCTCCTAGCTAGGGAGGTATTAAAGGCAATGGTCTTGAGCACAAACAAACCATTCAACCGGTAGCATCATCATAGCCACATGGGCTATCTCATGGTCAAATCATGAGCACCATCATCACTATCAGTATCATCTGATAGCATCAACTGCATCATCTCTCGAAGCCATACTCCATCTGAGTAATCGGGCATGATGCTGAATAAGTCACTCACTCCACAGAGTGATACAAGAATCATTCTTCTAATCTGGACATACGTCCTAGAAGAGTGACTATCTTGGACCATTTTCCGCAGGGCGAATATTTGTCCATCAACATACTGACTATCCATCTAGCTGGCAATCATCTCCAACAGTAGTGATAGTCTCCATGGCAATCAGAACAATGCCATCCAATAGAACACAACTGTGTCTATCCATAGTAGTACACAATTACTACACAGTGGTACACGATCAATCCTAGTAGCACATGGCTACTAACCAGTGACACACAGTCACTACCGGTGGATCACATCCACCACAGTAGCATACAACTATTGTCCAGAGACATATAGTCTCCACAACAATCATATCATCAGATATCAACCTGCATAAAACAATATCATGATATAATTGAGTCATCTGGGCCATTCTTCCACTCACATATGTGAGTTTTGGAAGAGCATCTGCCCTCAGAAAGTAAAACATCAGCCACGGGCTATCTGGACTATTCTTCTCAAGCATAGAAGAATAACTGTCCCTGATTTCTGAGCCTGGACCATTCACCTAACTGGGCCATTCCCCTGACACTAATCATAGTGCAACCTGGAGGTCCCTAACAGATGGCCTGAAATCAGGAGAGGAGGGTGTCAATGTGTCTGCAAATCACTAGAATTGCTTGGTGTTGAGTTCTCAGGGAGAATTTTGTGTTGGAAAAAAATTTCAAGGAGGCTGAAATTGCAGAACTCTAAAGAGGCCCTAATCTTAAGGCTTTGATACCAATTGGTACGAACACAATACCCACAATGCAAGAAGATAAACACAAGAAAGCACAGGAGAGCAATTATGCAAGTATGAGAGGAGATTGTGCTGAACTATACATTTGCTGTACACTTATTTGTATTATTATATATAGAGTACATGATTGTGGGGAGGCTGATCAAAGTTGAACAAGTCTCCAATAAAATACAATAAAGTGGGTGAGTGATCAATTTATGTTAAGTCACTGAAAGGAGACAAGGTTAAAGTACAAAGTGTACTAAAGTACAAAATAGAAAAGTACAAATATAATACATGTTCACACATGCATCCTAGACTAAGCCTCATCAGTGCTTCATCTTGGAATGGGCTGATTGAATACTGAAGTGTGCCATGTGCAGTTGTTTTCTTTGGCGCAACCAATCTATGATGTATGTATGTGGGTGTAGCACAGTGGTCACGTTAACTTGTCTGAGTTTCTTGCAATGAAATTCTTATGGCTGCCATTGTCAATGATGAAGTGAAGAGGTCAACCTTTGGCCTGCATTTATGAATGGAAGAGGTGTTCTTTTTCTTTGCTTGGATTTGCAGAGTGAGGATTGTGGGAATAGGTGTTTGAGTTTTAGATTTGACGATTGGTGGCTTTGAATTTTTGGTGCACTGGGTGATTCTGGTGTTTGTGCCTTGAGAGATTTATGTACATTACAATATTCTTCAGAATGTGTCCAGGGCTTGTGGAAGTTGTTGCATCACTTCCAATCTAGTGAAGCCTAACATCTGTGCTGATTTTGTTGTGATCCCAGAGGCTGATCATGTTATTGCTGATTGGGTCACTTTGAGTTGAATTGCATTTTTTGAGAGCTAGAGTATGTTGATGATTCTACCGCATCAAGATTTAATAGTTTCTTGCAGAAAATGCTTTGCGTTGAAGTTCTCTTTAATTTCTCTGGAAATTCAGTAAGCGTAGCCAAGGCTGTTGATGATGAAGAATTCCAACTGCATCTGAATGTATTGATGCAAATCTTGTAGTACTTGAGAATCTTCAGATACTCGGATTCCTGTAGGTCAAGGTGTGCCATTAGGCCATGGAATTGATTGGGTTGTCTTGGATTGACTGATCTTGACGTTGGTGCCATTGTTGCCATCGAATGTACCAATTATGAGAATACTTTAGTGCGTAAAATTTATTGTGCATTGTCTTCACGAACCTTGACCATGTGACTATAGGCTATTCCTTGTTTGCACATTGTTCTCTGTGTGATTCCTTGTGGTTGGTGCAAGTTTGTGCTTTGCGAGTGTGACTTTGCATTTGTCATCGAAACGATTGATTGCACAATATGTTTATTGCTGACAGCTGTTGGAGCCACTCCTTCAGTTCGTCAACATCGTTTTTTCTTTAGACTGCGGGATTTAAGCGCACATGTGAAAAGTAGGTTGCTCTTCCAAGTTCCATTTGTTCATTAGCAGGTCACTAGTTAAATTTTGTATTGCAATTAAAACATTTCAGTCTTTTAATTCCAGATGCATTGTTCTTAAGGACCTCAAAGCTCAAAAAATCTCAGATTTAAACATGTGTTTCCCCACTACTCATTTGAAGGGTCCTGATTGTCCCAACCACTCTGAACATTGCCATGTTTCTGAGCATCTTTGTCTATTGGAAGAAATGGTCTGTTAGTCAATGTCCATTTCACTTAACCATTTTAGACAGTGGGAACAATGGACACTTCACTTAACCATCCTTAAGATCAAATTGTCAAGCTATGGATCGAGATATTTTAGACAAGCATCAAGATAATATTGGAATGTACAGTGGTTGTAAGATGAGGCATGCAAATTATGGAGGTCTGCAAATGATTGTTATCTCAATGATCTCGATTTCTAGAATCATTTTCAACCTAGCATTGTTTGCAGGGATCTTGCCTGCTAGGAAAATCGGCAATATGAAGAGTTACGGCCTCATTCTCCATCCATTGTTGAGTCTAAATTTTCAACCTATAGATCTAGACAAATGCTGAGTCAAAATATTGGAATGGGGAGCAAGTGAAAGTAAAAAGATAACTATAGTATCATCATGGAGATGCATGTTAAAAGAAAAATATGTATAATTATTAGAGGAAGCGGGGTCTGGACAGACTTCAGGATTGTGGATTTAATACATAGTAAATTCTCACACAGTGATAATTAAAACAACATATATAAGGGAGCAACTTCATAGGAAAAGGCATCACTCATACATAGAAAGGACCATTGTCTCTAGTTCACCCCTTCCTCTTATCCATTTATAATTCCATACATAAGTTTATTACCTGTGTCAGGCCTAGACGTAGAAAGCTCCAAAGAGGCTGATAATGGTGCCAATCATCATGCAGTTTGGATATCACATTCACATTTGTTTCTGTTCAACATGTAATAGTTCTTTTTAATGTTCTATAAACTGACAGAAGTTGAAATTGCTCAAGTAAGATGGACTTGTTATTGTAAAACCCTTTTGTATTTAAAGATTATAGATTCAGTTCTTTTAGTTGTATTTTAAATTGGATTCTGTCAGGGGGGAGCTCAGAAGGGTTTATATTTTATTTTCTGTTAAGAGTGCATTTTAAGCTTCACAGTCTATGTTATTAGCAAAATAATTTGATTTCTGGCGTTTAAGACCAAGCAGGAGTTTTCATTATATTGTACTCTCTTTTCCTTCAGGCGTATCCATAAAGATTACCCTAACATGTTGGAGCTAATGGAATTGTCATTTATGCGGGAGCCTCCAAAATATGGTTTGCATATTGTATTCCAGGATTCACTATCTCCATTTTCATGTATCTTCAAGAATCAGGTAGTATGCATTGGTAAACCATGCTGTTAAATTCTTTTTTTCTTTTCCGAGCATATGTAATCCCAGTTGCCAAGAACAATTTTTATTTGTTGATGTTGTGGTTTGGATGATTGTATCGGTTGTTGAAAAATGGTGTGCCCTTTCTATGGTTCTTTAGGGGACTGTTTGTAAAGTGTTGTTATTTTATTCCAAACTGTTACATTTCTCTTGAGTTTAACTTTATAATGTAGTCACGGCACTTTTGTTCTGTGCCTTGAGCTACATTATTTTAAAATCCCTTTTTTTGAATAATGCAGATGAAAAACATGGCTGGGCATTTATACCTTCTTTATGCCATAACAACTTCCGGGTTTGCATATCTCATCAAATTAAAATCTCCAGCCGCTTACAAATCTGGATCAGTTCTAGCTAGCAGTGAGTTGATACAGCTAGATATATCAAAGAATCTTGTGCGTTTGGAGCAAATAACAGCAGTCACAGCAGCTGCAGGCATCTTGTGCATTGGAGGTCAAAATGGATCTATTTTGTGCCATCAACTGGGTCAACTTGATGTTAATGCTCAAGGTATTTTGTACATTTATGGTGCCAATGATTTCCCTTGTCTATTTTCGTTTTGGTCTTGTTTCAATTTACTTTTGTTATGGTTGAACATCCAATTATATACTTCATTTCTTTGATTGACTTAAAGTTTTTGGAGTCCACTGATGGAATTTTGGCTACTGTTTACTGTTTTGAACATGGAAGAGGATAGATGTGGCTTGTGCAATTTCTTAGTTCTTTGCATACCATGTACATAGATCATTATAAAATTTTTCCTAGCATTCTCCTCCATCCATCAAAGCAATAGACACTGTAGCATGCACCCATCTGTTGGCTGCCATAAAAATGTTCTTTTAACAGCCTGAGAGTTGACTCTTTACAAAATGGACAGCAGCCCCTTACTACAAGCACTCTTATATCTAAAACGACTCACTTCATTCATCACCACCCAAACACTTGTCACCCAGAAGTTGATCAAATTTAATTGGACTGGAGAATTCACTCTACAAGCTTGATGAATTCATGTCTTATTTCATGCCAGTCGTCCTGTGTAGCCTTGATTTCACCTCCAATTTTGATCATCCTATGATGCCATAGAGTGATATTGATGCTAGCAGTGAGCACCAATGTCTTAATGATGTTGGAAAGTGGTATGGATGCCCTAGGACTGAACTACTTTTATAAGATTTGCCAATATTTTTGAAAATTGACATCTTGTGTTTGGAAGCATAAAATTTGGAAAGTGGGGATTCCAATAATGATACAACAATTTTTGAAAATGTCTTTCTTAGAGAAGGCACTCGAAGAATCATTTGTCAAACCTGGTAGACACATACTTAAAAATTACCGAGCTTACCTAGAGGGGTTTGACTTCACTAGGCCTTTCCATTTGAACAAGTTGCCAAGAAACATTATATCTCTTCAAGTGTTCATAGCCCCTTCCTTTTAGATCTTGGTGATGACTTCTAGACCATACAAATTAAAACATTTCCAATCTTATTCGTGGCTACAATATTTGCAAATATTCAATTTGAAGTGCCCATGTTGTAGATAATCTTAGCAGCTAATATATAGTATATCTGCTTTCCAACTTGAGTAGTAAAATTAGGGTTCGCCACGCATGGATTGCATTGAAATGGAGAGTTCCCTAGTTGTAGCTCGATCGTATGTTCACAATTTTCTCAAAGGACTCCCTCAAAATTAAGAGAGGACTATGCAGAAACATATCTATACTCAATAAGTACTTTTATGGTTACATGCATTAGTTTTGAAGCTCAACTCATTCCCATGGTAAAGTCGAGGCTCGTTTGTGACAGATTTTGATATGAATTTTCTTTATACTTGGAAAAGTATGGGTGAAGGTCTCATTTGCAATGAGAAATTCACCTTTGTGGTGAACCAACTTATGTAAATACTAAATATCCAATGTAAAAAGGACAATAGGTTAAATTGCATATATTACAAGTAATAAAGAATTGAATAAGATATGATGAATGATTACAATGAGAATGAGGGCCATATATATACCCACGCTGGGGTGCGCTTTCGTGAAGAGATGTGACCCTTCATTATGAGGTGTCTCTTCATTAGTAATTATTAATTATTGATTTATATTCATATATTATATTATATTTATATTTATGTCTGTTACATTGCCTTCCCCTTAAGAAATGCTCTGTCCTCAAAGCATATTTATGGAAGGCCTTACGCCTTTGCTTTAGCTTGTAATATCTTTGCTTGGTTCTTGGTTTCTGACACTGTTATGGTTGATGATACAAGACGATACAAACTTCTGAGTGTTGAACATAATTGTTGAATTGTAAAAGGATCTGACCATATGTAATGTCCCTTTCCAAATAGGAGCTCCAGAGAGGAGGTTAAATAGTCTAAACAGCCCCGTTAGACTATAGCCAGGGCCAGACAGGGGTAAACATAGTTACTAGAGGTCATTCCGGTCAAAGGTGTTATAATTGGAAAGTGACATTGAGCTAAAAGTGGCTAAAAGTGCATTTAAGCCAACTGGAGCTAAAAATAGAAGAGATGAGCTAAAATTAGAAGTCAATAACGAATTAGGGTTTCAGGCAGTTATAAGTAGAGGTTCAACGACCTAATTCATCATTATGCAGATTTTGACTTGTTATTGAGGAGAGAGGCGCATCTCAGGAGAGATAGTTCAGTGGATTCCAGGAGGAAGACACCAGTTGGCTGATTTTGGTGTTGAGAGACAGACCCTAGCCATCGGGAAGATCACACAAGTCTTCCATCATTCTTCAGCAGCAGTTACATAGGTTCCAGCAGCAAGGGTGCACTTATTCAGGGTGAGGATGCAACTTCTGAGGAGGTTCAGTGGATTGACTTGTTCCATCTAGGGAGAGTTCAGAGATTCCCCTCCGACCCAGTTGAGAGGAAGGAAAGGTGCATCTTTTGCCTGGTTCCTCGTCAGATTCCGACTGAGGAATCATCTTGGGCGCATTTTCCAAACATTGGGAATGTGACACTTTGGGAGGACACATTCGGGGTTCCCGAGCGATCATCAGATCAGATCCAGGGAAACCCTTCCGACGCATTTCACAGTAGGCCAAGGCGATCAGTTTGAGACACACATCAGTCAATTCCGACGATGGAATCACTAGGGCACGATTTTTCAGAGCAGAGGGGGCGCATTTCCCCCAGGGGGATCCATCTGGGGACCAGATACACCAGTTGAGGTTCGGACAATCATCAGGATTGTGAGGCAGACCAGGGCTCATTGTTTGGGACTGTTTCCAAGCATTTCCGAGAGGTATAGCCACCAGGGCGAACTTTCCAGACTTGCAGCAGTTGCCGTACGAGCTGGCATATCCGCAACAGTTCTTCATCTCATCCATTGCATTCCACAACATTCTTCGGGTATCGGGTATTATTGTTTTAGTTGCTATTGTATTCCGGCTAAGATATTTTGTGATTGATCTAGCCGAGTGATTCATTTTATTCAGCCACATTCGGCATTTGTACTCCATGGATATTTCATAATATAAGCTTTGCAGTCTTTTGTCGCCATTATTGTTTGAACACTCATATATATGCTGTAAACAATTAATCCTACACACACATTAACAGAGTTTCCTAGACTAGCCAAGTCAAGAACATTACACCATCCTAAATTGATCCTTTGTGGAACGTTGCGCTTATATGGTTTCTAGAATAATTTGTTCTCTAATGTACTGGCATCAACATTCTTCTGACGATAGGTAAATTGTTTTCCTTTTGAGGGATGTTGATACTTTGACTGGTTCAAGTGTCTGCTCTTGTGATTGGGATGTTGATAAAGTATCTTGGTAGCATGGCTTTCCCTTATTGTACTTGTAGTGCTTTCGTTTTATTTTCTTCATGCACTGATGTTGCATTGTTAATTGATGAACTTCTAATTAGTCAATATACTTGGAGTTTCCATCGTTTGTACTCCAACATCCGTTCAGCCATGAACTAACTCATTGCAATCACTGCATAACATATATCTGGCCTGGAATGGATCATATACATCAATGATCCAATCAACTGTCTATACATGGTGGGATCCACCAAATCTGAACTTGTATCAGAATCATGCAGCTTCCTCAGGTTGGTAACCATCGGAGTAGACATGGATTTGCAATCCATCATACCAAACCTCTTTAATACATCCAATGCGTATTTTCCTTGTGCCATAAATATCTCGCCCTGTCTTTGCCACACTTCCAATCCTAGGAAGTAATGCATCAAGCCTAAGTGTTTCATCTCGAATTCTGAGATTAGCTCCCTCTTACACCAAGCTATTAGCCCTTCATCTCTTGTCAGAAAGAGATCATCAACATACAATATTAGTATAACAGGTTGGTTCCCTCTTACCTTGAAGTACAAATTTGCATCAACATCACTTTTCTGAAAGCCTAGGCTTTTAAGAAAGCCATCAATCCTGTCATACCAAACTCCGGGAGCCTGCTTAACACCATACAAGGCCTTCCTTAGCTTGCATACATGAGTGTCTTTGTTATGTAGTACGAAACCATTTGGTTGTTCCACAAAGTCCTGTTCAATCTTTCCATTCAAGAATGTCGTTTTTACATCCATCTGATGTAACTTCCAACCAAGAACTGAAGCTAATGCAATAATAGCTCGAATGGAGGTATACCTAGCTTCCTTTTGGTTGGAGGTTCTTCAAGATTTCTTTCTAACTCTTCAACAGGTTCTAGGGGCTCATCAGTTGGCCCTTCATGAGGTTCCTCCCTCTGATCATCCGACTCTTCATTTTTAGAAGAGGGTGAAGTTGGATGAATTGCTTTTGATTTCTGCTGAAGCTCTCTCGATTTCTTGAATGCGGCTTCCTCATGGAACGTCACATCCCTGCTTACCTCTATTTTCCTCTGACCTGGTATATATATCCTGTAAGCCTTGGAGTTCTCACTGTACCCCACAAAAACCCCTTTCTTTCCTAAGGGTTCCATCTTTGTCCTCTTTTCCTTAGGGACATGAATATACACTGGACACCCAAATATCCTTAGATGCCTTACTTTAGTTTGATCCCTGAGAAGACTTCTCAGGGGTCTTGTCCTTCAAGATAGCATGTGGACACCTGTTCTGAATATACATGGCAGTGGAGGTAGCTTCTGTCCATAAAGAATTTGGTAGATCCTGGTCAAACATCATGGCTTTCCCTGCCTCACAAATTGTTCTGTTTTTCCTCTCAGCAACACCATTTTGCTGAGGGTTATATGGCACGGTCAACTGTCTCTTGATTCCTGCTTCCTTGCAGAAATCCTCAAACTGGAGAGATTCGAACTCACCTCCATTGTCTGTTCTAAGGGTTCTGATGTGGTTCCCTGTCTGCTTTTCAATAAAGGCTTTGTCAAATATGGCCTGCACTAAGTCATCATCGTCCACTGTGACCCTTGTGACCAAAAGCTGATCTTTGATCTGGCTATCCTGGAACAAAAAGATGTTATTGATTCACCTTTCTCCATCTTCAAATACTTAAGCTTGTGCTTAAGTGTCTTCTTCTGAGTTGGAGCCTGTTTCTCATACAAATTCACCAAGGTATCTATACAATCCTTGGCAGTCATTAACGAAGTCATCGCTGGCATTATACTGTCTTTGACTGAGTCAAAGATGATTTGCTTGGCCTTTGCTTGACTCTTCCTGAAGGTTGGTCTTTCTGCAGTAGTGGTGGGTTCCTCCATCACTGTGGTCACATACTGCTCAAGATCATGCTCCTGCAAGATATTTGCTATCCGGAGCTTCCACACAATGAAGTTGGTAGCTCCTTCGAGCCTATCCTCGACCCTGACTAAAATGGAGGATGCCATGGACCTTACGTTGGAAACTTAATCAAGCTTGCTTGGATCTGTGCATACCTTGTTGCTGCACTTCAACAAGCTTAACACACCCTAAGCTCTGATGCCATGTTAAAATTGGAGCTTGATAGTCAACTGTAAGAAATTCTTTAAATTCTGGTTGTACTTTGAACTTAGCTTGACATCATTCATAAATTAGAACAACAGTAATCATAAGAAATTATCAACATGCAAGATCACAACACATGTACCATGGGGAAACCCTATACAGGGAGAAAAACCCCAGCAAACAATTTCCTTTTATTGCAAAGATAATGTATGACCACTTACATAATATCCACCATGAAAATTATGCTCGTAAAGAGCTTGCCAAGTTGACTCTGACCTGACTGTGTAACTAAGAGACCTTGCTGATATCTAAACTCTTGTTACAGACCAACACTGAAGACGTATCCTTGTTGCCTTCAATGACTGAGATACACTGCCTCTTATGGACTGATATATCAACTCTGATATGGACTGTTATTGCTGCCTCTATTGGACTGATATATCAGCTCTGATATGGACTGTTATTGTTGCCTTTATTGGACTGATACGTGCCTCTGTTATGGACTGATATATCACTCTGTTTCCTCACCCATATGCAGCATAACAATTGTGTAGAAAAGAGGGTCGACCTCTTGCTTAAATAGGAGTGGAGAGGTAGAGAGGAGATGGCTTGAAATAGCCTAAGTGAATGCATGTGTTTACCACTGAACTTAACTTAGCAACCAGATTTAGAACTGAACTTTAACACTTCAGTTAGGACTCGACCTTGACTGGACATGCATGCAAACTACTCAGCATGCACATGACATCCATGCAACATGGAACTAGACATGCATGCAACATGCATGCATGCAATATGCGACATGCAACATGCGACTTTATGCAATTCGACTTTTACAACTTGTCCTTTTACAATTTGAGTTCAATAACTCATTCAACTTGACTCTTAACATGGCAATTCGAATTTCTTCATGGTGGATGGTGTTACACGTGCCAACGCACTAGATCAATACATTTACACCATTTGCAATATCAGGAAGATTGTTTGTTTCTAGCTCATAGGAATTTTATGTTCAACCTAACTTTTGCTAGATGCCTTTACTTTTGCTCATGGCTCACAAGGCTTGACTAGGATCACAGAGGTTGTATGTTCCCCCTGACTTTTGCACTAGTTTGTCTATGCTCATCATAGTTTTAAAAACCGGTCTAACCGGAACCGGAACCGGCCGGTTTGACCGGTTTGATGGTCGACCGGTTCGAACCGGTCAATAAACCGAACCGGTCGACCGGTTTATGACCAAACCGGCCGGTTTAT
>JASDQU010332245.1:1077-12809 GCA_032191745.1 Picea mariana | reverse complement strand
GGATAATAATTCTACATTGATATAAAATTTGAAGAAAAATGATTATAATTATGCTATTACTGATTCACCCCCCCCTCTTAGTAATCCAACATGTAGATCCAAATGAAGATTGTTTAGTGTGTACAGATGCATGCAAAGAAGGACTGGGTGGAATCCTCAGTGAGAATGGGTTTTTGGTATGTTATGAATCCAAAAAGATGAAGGATCATGAAAAGAACTATGCAACTCATGATTTGGAGTTGGCGGCCATTGTACACACTCTGAAGAAATGGAGACATTACCTCATGAGAAATAGGTTTGAACTGAGGACAGACCATAATGGTCTGAAGTATTTTTTTGATCAACCAACCTTGAATGATAGGCAGAGTAGATGGTTGGAATTCCTTGGTGAGTATGATTTTGATATCAAGCATATCAAAGGAAAGGAGAACAAAGTGGCTGTTGCACTCAGTAGAAGAGTGCATGAACTACATGCTACAACCATTATCATTTATCAAACTAATATTAAAGGAAGAATTTCAGAAGCTGCAAATGCATATTTGCAGTACGTGGAATTGGTAGTAAAGGTACAACAAGGTAAGATTCTACAAAAAGTGGAAGATTATAAATTGGAAGCTAATGGAACACTCATGTACAAAAATATAATTTATGTACCTAATTCCTAGGAATTAAGAACTATGATCTTGAAGGAAATGCATAATGTGCCTTATGTTGGGCACCCTAGATATCAGAAAACAGTGGCAAGAGTCAAGAGCCATTACTTTTGGTCTGGTATGAAGAATGAAATTGTAGAATACATCACTAGATGTATGGAGTGTCAGAAGGTCAAGGATGAGCATAGGCACCTAGCAGGGTTGCTACAGCCATTTCCCATTCCTGAGTGGAAGTGGGAAGTGGTGAAAATGGATTTCATCACAGGATTACCCAAAACAAATAAGCAACATGATTACATCATGGTGGTGGTGGATAAACTTACGAAAGATGCCCATATTATTCCATTGAAGACTACTCACAAGGCAACTAATGTTGTTGATATCTATATGAGGGAAGTAGCATGATTGCACGATATTCCCAAGACAATTGTGTCTAATAAAGACCCAAAATTTACCTCAAAGTTCTGGAAGGGGTTATTCAAAGGTTTAGAACGAATCTGAACTTCAAAACTACTTATCATCTTGAGTCTGATGGGTAGACAGAGAGGGTGAAACAAGTGATAAAAGATATACTAAGGATGTATGTGATGGAAAAACCATCTAAATGGGAAGACTACCTACACTCGGTAGAAGTTTCTTACAACAATGGGTATCAAGCATCACTAAAGATGACCCTGTTTGAAGCACTTTATGGTAGAAAGTGAAACACACCAATAATCTGGGACAACCCAGCTGATAGGGCAATGGTTGAGCCAAATTTTCTCAAGGAAATGGAAGAGAAAATGTTGAAAATTAAGCAGAATTTGAAGGCTTCCCAAGACAGGTAGAAAAATTATGTTGATAAGAATAGAACCCACAAGGAGTTTAAAGTGGGTGATCATGTTTTCTTGAAAGTGAAAGCCAGCAAAATTTCCCTAAAGCTGGGAAACTGCTCCAAGTTGGCAACCAGATATTGTGGGCCATTTGAAATCCTAGAAAGGATTGGACTAGTTGCATATATGCTTGCATTTCCTGCATCCATGACTGGACATAATGTGTCTCATGTTTCATTGCTTAAGAAATATATACCTGATGCTAATCATGTTATTGATTGGAATGTGATTCAGGTGGAGAAAGAAGGCGTCTTGCAAATGCATCTGATGTGCATATTGGATCGGAAGAGAAAACAACTTCAAAATCGATCCATAGGGATTTTAAAGGTCTAGTGGACCTAGTACGGTCCTAAGGATGTGACATGGGAGAATGAGGATGCTATGTGGGTAGAATACCCACATCTTTTTAAATATTTTGAAAAAAACTTGTTGATACTGTGTAACTAAGTTGCACCGAGGACAATGCAAAAATAAGGGGAGGGGATTGTAATACCCCAAGGATGAGCCCCAATTTTTTTATGAATTATAAACATGATTTGTAGGCTGGTGAGTCAAGAAATTATAGTTGGTAGGCTTATGTGTTAGTGGGACAGAGAGCCTAGGTGTTAAAGGCCGGGAGCTTCTTTTGTACATGTAAATATTCTTATTATTAATATAAAAACATTGTTGCTTGTAGACCGACCAAGAAGAAAGAGTGATGGGGGTCTAAGATCCACTAGGATGGGTAAGGGAGAGGGGGCTGAGAGGTTGGAAAGAGGGGATAATCCTAAGGGATTAAGTCCAATAGAATAATAATTTATTATTATTATTTCAAAGGTTGTTTAAAAGGATATGTTTTTATTCTAAGTTCCTGGGGAAGGACAAGTGAATTCCAAAAGGAAAGGAACATGCTTCCTATGTGATAGGTGTCGAATTAGGCACATGCATACTTAAGGGGGATGTAGGCACTCTCAGGCACCCTCTCACTCGCTCAGGCACTCACACACGCATAGGGGGAAAGCTCGCTCACGTAGGGGGGGTTCACACCCAGAGTTTGGTTCACGCTTTCATCATTTTGGGCTATGCTAGACCAGTCTTCCCATCTCTCCTCACAAGTTCACTCATGCACTGAGCAAGCCCATTGCCATCCATTTCTTCCATTTCTGAACCCATGACCAGTTTTCACCTCTGTAATTTACTGAGTCATCCCTTGCCTTACCCAAATTAGCTATTATGGTCGAAGAAGCAGGTTGTCAGGCTTGTGAGAAATTCTCTCTCCAGGTGAGAGAGGTGGTTGTGGATTGAAGAAGTAGGTTGTCGGGCCTATGAGAAACTCTCTCCAGGTGAGAGAGTGTGATGAGGAGGTGAGTTCTCCTAGAAGGAGTCTCGTAGCTGCTACAGAGATCTAAGAATTATGGTCTGGCCTGTTGCTGAAGCCCAAGGTAAGGGAGGTGGAGCAGCCAATGGACTATGTGACAATGAAGGTGTATACTCCCGGGGTGGGACAGGCATGTGGGAATGAGAGTCTATGAGCAGTGGGCGTAAGTTGCTCCTGGGATAGAATCCTTCCTCTTAAATTGTGTGACTTTCCTATTGACCTTGCCTAGCCTAGGAATCCCTTGCCCGATGGAGTTTAGTCCTAGCTCGAGGGTGACCTACTGCTGAGAGTGATGAGTAGTGTGGTCTAAGGATCAGAGGTTCGTGGAAGGTCTGCACATAGTTGGTGGTTTTTACTCTAGTTAAAACATAAGTATCATTCTCATGCTTAATTATGTATGTTACGCATGTCTTTGATTCTTGAATGTTATCATGTGTTCTGTTGCATGTAGGAATTACTGTCAATTCCATTTGAATATGTATGATATCAGTAACTCTGTGTTATTTGTTTTAAATTCATTAGAAATTCATGTTATATAGATATATGTATGTTCCTTTGTGGCGTTGCCCGACAGTGGTGTTGATTATCGGGAACGTTACATTTTGGTATCAGAGCTAGTTTATTGAATACAAGGTATTTGGGTAGCATTTCCCAGCAATGGTGTTGATGGTCGGGGATGTTACAACTCTCCTGGAGAAAAGGGGCTCTATTTGTGACTCTATACTCCCTATTATCAAATGATTTTTAGCTTGGGAAAATCCCAACCCAAACCACAAAGGCGAGACAGCTATGGGAGTACCTACCCACTATCACCTTAGATAGACACTCCCCTCACTTTAGTGATGATGAAATCACCACAAGGGGGGAATCCCGATGACCCTAGGGGGATTGAGATGGAATTTGAGAGAATAATCAATGAACGCCCCTATATATCAAGATAGGAAATGGAGTAAGGCTTAAGAACGATCCTTGTATATGGTAGATAGTTTCCAAGTATTATCTACCTTCAAAATAGTGTTATCCCTAACCGAAACAAGAAAAATGATGGATATAAAAGCCTTAGACCAAAGGGGATCAAGAGAGAAACCTTGTTGTCCCAAGTTGCAACAGTATTGGAATATATATATATATATATAAGCAATGAAAAAGTTATGAAAACTGCAAATTATCTATCAATATCATGTGCAAGATACTTGGAAATAAAGCTAACAGTGAATAGATAAACTTCCAATGATTAGAGAAACACGTTGATAGCAGTTAGGGGGATGTTAATCAATGTTATTAGAAAACAGTGTAAAAGCCCTATGTTTTTAGCAAACAATTTCTGCAACAACAACTTCTATCCACCAAATCCAACAAGTAAGCCACCCAAAAGATAGCCAACAACCAGTAGAACAATTATGGTAGCTTGCAAGTGAAATTTAGTGGTAGAAAAGTGAATAAATAATGAGAAGAAGATAAGTTTTTTGTAGCCCTATTGGCTGAAGCATGAATTTATAATAGTAATGAGAATCACTTGGCTAAAGAAAACTACCTTAGGGAACAATAAATCTTATAACATGAAGAATCTATTCCAACTTGAGTAATTGCAATATCTCAAAAAATCACGTTTACCAATGCATGAATATGCAATCTCCAATGCAAGTAGATTAGTTCCTTGTCAATTGGTTTAATGGAGTCTCTTGTGTATGAGCTATGTTTTTTACTTCTCTAGGGGTGTAATCCCTTTCACTCCCTATAGAAAACTAACCTAGTGTTGATCTATATTTTCGACTGGTCTAGTATTGTCATTCAACCACTCGTAGGATTTATTTTACATTTTTTTAGATTATTTTTATTTACTTTTTTTCTTTTATCATACCATCACATCACCATTTCCCGTCAAATTAATTTCCCCTTCTACATCATCCTCTAAACGTAAAATAATAATGTCATTATTAATGAACAATGGATCGATTAAGGATTGTAATAAATCCAAGTCCCATGACAATTGTTGATATTTAAAGCATGATCTATGGCTGATTGAGTTACCAAGGAAGTGTGTAGTGGAATTTAAATAAAATTAAATGCCAACCTGTAAGTATTGATAGTAGCGCCACCTTTGTAAAAGGCAGAAAAGATGTCAAGTAAGATGAAGGAAGTATATTTTGGATATACATTGAACACACTTGGTCATGAAGATCAACAACTCCAGTGGTCCAAGGCATACAAGTACTACAAAAATATTCCTCCAGCTAAGAAGAAGTCAAACCTAATATGTACCTCAAGAATCACATTAGCAGGATGTGTTCCAGAAGCAACTGATATGAAAGAGATCATTCAATGGTGTGCAGATAAAGTTGTTTTAGAAAGAAGAATAATTCAAATGCAAGGTCATCAACCCATTAGTTTATATCTCTCAACATTTTCTAAAATGTTGTGACTTCCTGGACCAACTATGCAATTCAAGAGCGAGGAAGCTGATGAATTTTTGAAGCATCATAAGGGAGGGAACAAATTGTTGAGAAACTATTTGAAATATCCAACCTGCAACCCTAGTACTTCTAGAATCGAGGTAAACTGGATAAAATACCCATACAAAGAATTTGATTGGTTATTTTCCCGCATTCTTGGATTGGAATCCACTATGTTTATAACAAGAAATGTTATATATGCAATGCATTATGCCCTGCATGAAAAATCTATCATCAATTGGGGTTATATTATTTCAAGTGAAATTTATTTCCAGTCGAATAACCTCAAAAAGACCCATAAATTCTATATGGCTTCTTACCTCATTTTCTCCATTGGTTATGGCCATGTTTTTGAAGATTTGCCTCATGAAAAACATGTGGATTTTAAGGTAGAATTAGTTTACTCGTGGTATTCAATTTTTTACAGACATAAATCCCAACACAGTTTTTACCTAGTCCACAACAATTTCATCTTAGAATTCAAAACGTTAATATTAGGATAGAGCACATCAATGTTATCCTTAGAAGCAACTTATTTCCTCACCGAGAAAGGGATTTATGAGTTGTCTGAAGAATTCACTGTAATTAGAGTATTTGGGAGAAGGAGAAACCTTTCCTCTTACCATTTTATACATCAAATAAACTATTTGTTGGAGAAGTATGCAAGAAATACAAAACTTGGGCTCGTTTATTCCATGACAAAAGGGAAAAATAGTTTATACCCCTATCATGGAAAATTGGGGATTTCATTGTTAAACACATAACTCACCTAAATGAGTTGGTAGAACATCATGAAAAAATGGGTTTGAATGAAGCCAAACTTGTCAAGGTTTTGGCCCAGATAGAAAATTCACTACACATATAGAGTTAGTTGGTTATGCTTCACACTTTATCAGAATTGAACAATTCCAAGAAGGTGGCAGAGATAATTTGGATCTCCAGGAACTAACAACCTACCAAAATTTAGGGAATACATGAGAAGTAAATAGTACAAATGAGGGATACAAACAACACGGCATGGAAACAACAAATCAAAACCCTAACTCATCATCAATGTCTCAAAGAAGCACTCCATTCATAATGAAAAGTAGAACCAGTGGAATGGATGCCAAAAAAACATCAGCTGGAGGCTCATATGAGAGTGGAGATAAAAATACACCTAGAAAATCCTTGAGAAGACACATGTTGCACACACTCCCATAAAAATAAAAAGAAATATGTCATCAGTGGAAATAAATGCACTAGAAGACCAAGAAATTCCCCATGTTATGGACATGGACATAATTATTGAAGAACTTGATTGGTTTCACAAACGTTGTTAGAAACGAGAGAAATAGTTGATGCTATTATGACTCAGGATCACGAGATATTTGAAGAGGAGTCTGCCACTCTACTCCATGTGGATTACAACATGAAACCAAAAAGTTACTGTTAGAAAACGTTAATACCAAGAATAAAAATTCATCTTAACGATGGAAATATTCAATTGACTTGGATGGAGTAGCACCATCTAAAATTGCAGACTTTCATGGAGCTATTGGAGATGCATTAAAACGATCAATTGAAAAAAATGGAGAATGAGAATTTGGAACTAAAGAATAATTATAAGTTTCTCTAGTAAACACACCTTTTTTCCCAGAACCTTTGATTTCTATGCAACCTATATTTGAATTGGAAGAGATCCCAGAAAGCAGTATGAAATACAAAGGGTCATCAATTTTATTGCAGGTTGTAAGAAAGTATGTTGGTGATTCCATACAAAAACAAGTTGATATAATTCAGGAAATTTGGGAACTTTCCCAAAATATTGCTAGTGTTTCCTCTAGAATAGAGAATTTCAAAGAGTATATGCAGAAATATTTGGAGAATGATGAAGGAATTTTCAAGGAAGGTGTAAATACATTTTTCAGCTAAAGTTTCAATTTTAAATGAAGCCTAGAGAAAGGAACAAAAACTTCCTTTGCCTTATCATATAAAGCAAATCAATGTTTGTTGGTTAAGAAAAATTAAAGAATTAAGAGAAATGATAAATGAAACCGAGGCCCTAAGGAATAAAAAGAGTGACTTATTTATTAATCTTGTGGGTCTTACCAAAGAATTAGATGGTCTCAACTTATTCATGGATACCATGATCTTAACCAAATAATATTTAATGGGACAAATTAAAGCATTAAAAGTTTCTTGGGCTAATGAATTTACTGAAACCATAGAATTTTTTTAGGATGAAGTTGAAATATGGTTGGTTCAGTATATCAACAAAAATGATGAGGTGGATGACACCTTGCATAAATCAAAACTAGACCTAAGGGAATTCAAAATACAGTTATTTGATATTAAAACCAAACATGAAATCATCGTGGTACCTTTGAGAGAGTACATTGAGGAATGGTTGAAAAAGGATTTAATTGAAATTACTGAACCATAAATCAAGAAATAGTTAGAGAATTTATGCCTCATCAAACACAACATATTTCTATAAAAGATCCAGCTGCTAACAAGTGAAGATATGAGATTTCTCCATCACAGTGAGTCGAACATAAACTCTACTCTTCAATTTTTCTTCTATCCATTTTTCACTACAATCATTTATCACTTTTCCTTTGTCTACTCGGTTTTATGTGGGATTTAGGTTGATTCTTGGTTGTCCTTCTCTTATCTTCTAGGTATTTTTATTTTATGTCCCACGGGAGCCAATCCCATTCCTCTTTGAAGGGCGAACACATTTTACTTTATTTAAAGACACTTACTTTGTATATAAAGACTCATTATTATTTTTGAGACTCCAAGAGAGATACTTAGGATATTACGTTGTTGTATTCTCAAATACTTTGACCAGAAGCTTGAGTTACCAAATGTTCTATCTATCACAATATTTTTGGTGCTTTATTGAAATATAATTTAAAGCTCTCTTTTATTTGTGGTCCACTTCTTGTTCTCTATATTTGTGGTATCATTAAATGTTCTAATGAATGTTGTGATGGATATATCGGACCTTTATATTCTGTATGCATATTATCTATTCACATTGTAGATATTGTACATAAGAATTTCATTTAAACATCTAGTTCCTAATCTCAGGTGTTGTTTTCCTTGAATGTGAATGTAAATACAAAGTCTAGTCCTTCTTAGATTTTATTCTATTTCATTTTATTTTCTTGGAATCATAAGAACAATAGGAGTACCACCTCTCTAAAAACGTAGGGGGTTTCATATCCTCGTGATATTGATCTTAAGAATGTAAAAAATTCTTTTAGATCAACATTTTGGCTACCATACTAGGGAGAGAAAAAGGTCGGTTTGCACAGACCAAAATTTATGACTCAACCTAACCCGAATCAACCAGATTTGCAAATTGGTCTTGGAAATCAACAAAGCATATTGCATCAATTGTATAATATGGAAATAACAATAACCAATACTAGAGCATAATTAGAGAATTCTTGGGAAACCCTGGCTCATGAAGAAGAAGGAGAGATCACAAGAAGACAAAGACAAAGACAAAGGGTTGGAAACTAAGAAAAAGACTGGAGACATATAGAGGACCAATAACCAGAAGTAAAAGTAAACTACTTCAAAACCTTGAAATTGGAAAAAATTATGAAATTGAAATAATAAAAAATCAAGATATGGGAGATAAATAAGAAACAAGAAACAAAGTTCTTGAAAATCGAGAAGAAATAAGAAATAAAATTCATGAAAATTGAGAACAAAGAAGAAATGAAATTCATGAACATTGAGAAAGATATAGAATCCCACCAAGAAGGATGAGGAATAGCCCCCTTAACCTTTGTGGTGAACAACATCAATTACCCACTCTCCCATAAGGATCCTTACCAATATTTTTAGGAGATAGAATAATGGACCCGAAAAGACACATGGAACATTTTTTTATCTATCTCTGAATTTCATCTAGTAGAACACGCGGATGTAATGGCGAGATTGTTTTTGCAAACATTGATTGGCCCATATCATGAATGGTATATGTCTCATCCATCCCATACAATTATGTCTTTTGATGATATAGAAAGTATTTTTATAACTATGTATGCACCTATGGTCTCATACCACACGTTATTAACTCAGTTCACTCAAATCCATTTGAAGAAAGGACAAAGGATACAAGATTTCAATTTGCAGTTTCACAAGGTGTTAAATCAAATCCCTAAATATCAAAGACCAAATGACATAGTTATACTTGGTTTTTATAAGAATGTTATTCCAACAAACGTATAATATGCTATCAGGGCTGATATAATAAATGATTTGGATGGAACTATGCACAAATAAACTAGGATGTAATAAATTACTATAGAAACAAATGTTGATCGTGAAATTATCCTCATAAAAGTTCAAAGAGAAATGACTAATTTAACCATAGAAAACCAAATAGATTTGGGCTCAAGAAATGTTGAGGAACAGGGAATTGGTGGCATATTTCAGAGTGTTATCCCATATGTAAGAAATGATCCAGCCACAGCCCAAGAAACCAAGCAAAAAATTGAGATGACTCAGATGAGTAGGACAATTTGGAAAATGCAAAATGAACTGAAAAGGTTAAGATGAGATACCAACTTACTTCTGTCAGAAGACCAAGACATCATATTTCCTGTACAAGAACAAAGAATAAATCCTTCTCAGGATCAAAGAGCAAGAAATGAAAAGAGGAATGAATAACATCGCGAGTCCCAATCCCAAATGCCCTTGATTTAGATGAAATTTCTATTGAATAAAGTTTTGAAGACCTTGACATGGAGTCAAACACTATGGAAAATGATGGTTTGGAATTAGTACAAACTGATGAATTGGAGCCATTTTACATTTTCAATTAACAAGATGAAAATGATATTTTGCATCATAATGTTGTCCATACAAGACCAAAAATAAACAAAGTCAAACCAAAAGAGGTTCTATAAAAATAAAAGACTAAGTCAAGACAAGTAGAAATGTTGAAGTAACCACATGTTGTTGATTAGACAAAGATTCCACAACAAATGGAATATAACATAATGGATGATCTTTCAAAACTCAAAATCATTTTTCCCTTTATGGAAGTTGTTAAGATTCCAAAACAAAGAGAGAACTTGTTGAAAATATTTGATGATTCAGATACGAGAATGGAAGTTGTAGTGATAAACTCAAGGAAACAACAAAGCTATTCTTCAACTAAACTGAAACCAACAGTTCCACGATTTTACACCACCATAGAGAACCATGAAGTCGTTCTACACAATTTTTTGATTGACACTGACGCTACTAATAACATTATGCCTTTATCAATGATGCAAGAACTTAGAATGGAATGTACTAGACATTATGAAACTAGTGAAAGCATTTATTCTATTGACTCAAGAAAAGTTCCATCTTATGGAGAAATTAAATATTTTTGTGCTTGGATAAGTGCAACTCCTCATATCACCACCGTTTTCACTATTGTAGTAGTATAATTTCCTCCAACATATGGAGTTGTTCTAGGAAGGGATTGGTCCTTGATGATTTTGGGCTACATCATGAATGATGGAAGTTGTTTGATGCTCTCGAATAAATATGGAAAATGGTAAGGGTCCCCAAAGAAATAAGAAAACCTTTATCTTTCCAAAAAAAGGAAAATGAATTAATGGGAAATAATCTTGATGCTGGAATGGGAAACTATGTTGTTTTTTATTTAGAACATATATGCACTCAAGAAAACATGAAAGAACAAGAATCTTTTCAAGGATATTGGAAAATGTCTTTTGATGGTGCATGTTCTAAGTCAGGAAATGGAGCTCGAATTATTTTCAAAAGCCCACAATCTATTGTATATCCTCGTGCCATAAGAATTAAATTTCCATGCACTAATAATGAAGCTAAATATGAAGCGTTAATTCAAGGAATGATCATTTCCATTCAAATGAAAGTTGAACACTTAGTAGTAACCGATGATTACTATTTGATTATAAATCATATCAAAGGAAAATATAAAATCAGAAAGGAAAAATTGAAACGTTATGTTAAAAGAGTGACAAAACTCATGGACCCTTTCAAATATTTCAACATATCATTTATCCCCAGAGAAAAGAATAAAAAATCTAATGCATTAGCAATCACTACATCCTTGTTTAAAACATAAGATTTGCAACAAGAAGGAACTTATCATGTGAAGACTATTTTTCGACCATCGGTCCCAGATAATCAAGAGCACTTACAAGTTTTTGAGAACAATGAACATGTGGTAATTTTTTTCACAGATGATGATACCATAATTGAAAAAGACTCAGAAGAAGGTCAGAATTTGCAAGAAGAAATTCAAGAGAAAATCGAAAAACCTACTCCAAAGAAATATGTCAGTTTGGAATCCCTCTTTATGAGAAATGACCAAACCATAATTTTAAAACCACTTGAAGAACCTTTTGTTAGA
>JASDQU010332241.1:0-12809 GCA_032191745.1 Picea mariana | reverse complement strand
TGAAACTTGTGTTGTATGACTCTGACCCAAACAATGCAAGAATGAAAATGAAAAATAACACTTTCCGTTCAATGAATCCTATGTATGGGAGAGAGAGAATATTTTCAAGATCAACCAGGAACTATATGCACAATTTCCTTTCAAATGTCAATGCAAACAATCAGTTATTGAATGATTATTCTCTATGTTTGTCTTTTTCAACACTTCAACAATCTCTAAAATTTTATTTTCAGTGTTTTGTAAATGACAAAAACAGATTGATGAAAGAAAAACTTGGTGTTCACTTTTCAAAAAGAATCTTCACTATACTAATGAGAGAGCAGAAAATCAAATCATAAAGAATCAAACAATAACAATCCAATCAACTCTTTCAATGAAAGCAAAAAATAAAGAACAAACCAAATAGTCTTCTCAATGCAAGCGAAAATGTTCTTCCAAACCATAAACAAATGAGAAAACCAAGAAAACTTAAATCTCAACCAATCACTGGATCTCAACAAATCAAACACATTTAGAATCTGAAGTCAGAAAGAATGGTTTTGCCAGAAGAGTCAAGAAATGAAAGTCAAGCCACAAATGCCAAGAAAAGCCTTGAAACCCTAAGACTATTCACACATACAAACTGAAGCAAGAAAGGTATCAATCAACAGTCCAAGAAACCAATAAGATGTATTTCAACTGATCTGGGCAGTTAGAAACACAAAAACTCAATTTCAAAATTTTGAAACAGACTGTTCGCAGGAAAGCAATGTAACACAGTGCGAGAATTAGTGGTTCTCGCAGGTGAACCTTTAGCAAGATGCGAGAACCTCGCACTGAAACATATGGACAGGGTGCGAACTCTAACAGTTCTTGCAGGCTGCGATGAGGTGCAGTGTGAGAAGTCCCGAACTTAATAAAAAATTTGAAAATTGAAGCAAAATTGACAAAAGTTTCTGGACCTAGAAGGTCTATCAGGATATCCTGAAGACTTAGAGACTGATAGGACAGGAGAAAAATGAAACCAAAGAAAATGGCCACAGAAAAACACAAAAAGCCACCAAGAAAATGGGATTGCTCCCCAGTGGAGTTGCCAATTTTGTTATTGGATAAATCAGTAAGTGCGGACACAAACCGATCTCCCTAGATCCACCTGGATCTAGAACAAAACAAGACAGAATAATAGTCTTTCCCTAGATTTTAACTATTGAATGAACTAGGAGGCAAGAGTCATGAACATACCATATGATCACTTCCTTGGGTCTTTGTTGTTCCAGTTTCGCTCCAATGCTCTTGCATAGTCTAGAACAGGACAACTCAAACCAATCGAAGTGAAAACAACTCAATATATTCAACAGTTAATCTATGTATATGATGAAGGAGTTATACAATAAAGAAGACATATATTTATGGGAAAGGGACATATTACTGTATTATATTGATAGAAAGCAAAGAATACAACCTGAGCCTTGATGTTGCAAACCTCCTTTCAATGACCCTTGGCTCTGACACACACACTTTCTCACTTGCATGAAGAAGATCAACCACCTTTGATGAACTTGCTGGAGTCTTTTAGCTGCTGTAGCATCATTCCTTCACACAATCTTTCACTAATTCTCCAATATATTTTTAACCTTGTTTGCTTCTAACCTTTTCCATGAGAATCCCCTCAATATATAGGAGAGAATGAATTAGTTACTTAGATAAGAGTGATCCTAAAATATCATGAAATCCAGTACTTAGATAACCATTCGAATGCCATCTCATCCTTCTAGAAGATTCCCTTCTAGAAGGTTCGAGAATTCATCTTTTTCCCTTCATTAGAAAGAGTTCGCACCCTAGTAGTTAGACACAGTGCGAACTTCACGCACCCTGGCTTAAGGTAGCTTGCGAGAATCATGCATTCTCACAAGCAAATGTATTGGCAGCCTATGAACCTTCCTCAAAACTGTGATTTCTGAAAAGAGATGAAGGTAACTTTTCTCAGGAGAAAGTTCTAATGGAGAGCCTGAGTACACCATCCTCAATACATCATCATGACGACCAAAATTATGGATAACAATTTAAGAGATTTTAAAAGGTAAATAATAAAGTGAAGTGTTGAGTGTACTATAATTCAAAGTGAATACAAAATAAATTAATTCAATAATAAATTTAATGGAGAAATTAGAAGTGGGTTAACCCTAAAATAAGGAAAGTGGGCAAAGTGGCCTAGAAGATAATTTTAAGAAAGCTACTGGGAGAGTATCAATAATAGGCAAGGCTCTCTCATTTAAGATAAAATTGAGAATATTGAATAACTATAGGTGTATGAGGTAACCAAAGGATATATAATCTGAATTTCCTAGGAAAGTGAAGAAAAGAAGGCCGGAATTCAAGGAAGGATAAATTCTTTTGATGATGCTTTCTAATGTATGTTTTTTTCAGGTCATCTCATGATTTTCGCAATAAATTGTTTTCTACAATGATTCAGACTGTGAAATTTCTATGCCATTAAGGAAAAATATCCAAGTATCTATGGTACAAAATTCATATTTTGGGTCATTGTATTTTTGGAGTTACACTCCATGGAAAATAGGGTTTGTGGCTAGTCCTGAAACTAGTCAAAAACATGTGTTTCAGATAAAAACATCATAACTTCTTCATAACATATACAAATTTAGTAAGACCAAATGTTTTGTTTAGATTACATTTTTTAGTATGTTTTGTAATAGTTTCATATCAATTCAACAAATTTTCCGTGTGGGGCATGCTCTACAAGGCCGCTCTCTAGAATAAGCCAGAATTCAACAAGGTGTGCCATTTTTTCCTTAAATCCTTTTCTGAGAGGTTCCAAGTAGTGACACTTGGAGGAATTGCATAAAAAACATTGAAGAAAATTGTGTATCAGTTTTAGATCTTTATTCATTACAGGTACAAAGTTATGATTATTTCAATTTAGGGTTGTTGACTAATCCATAACTAGTCTTCTGGGACTAAAGAAACGTTTGATGAAAATGCCAGTCTCTTGTTTTTAAAGTTAAGGAAGGTTTGCAGGTATGTGATCATATAAACTAGGTCTATTACAGAGTTACCAATCATATTTGGATGATGAAATTGATGAGGGCTTTCGGTTGAGGTACAAGTTGGATACATGGTTGAGACAAGTAGTTGATGAGTTGGCACATACATGAGGTGTATAGTTGATGATGTTGGTACATTTTTATGAGTCGTATTTGATGAGTACTTGACACATGATTGGTACATACTTGGTACATGGTTGGTTGCACTTGTTTATGGTACAGGTTGATTACAGATTGTTTGGTACAGGTTGGTGCGTGGTTGATGCACTTGTTTATGGTACAGGTTGATTACAGGTTGAGGTACAGGTTGATGCAATGGTTGATGCATGGTTCAAGTTTATTGGTACATGTTTATAGCGGTATAACTCACAATGATATCATGACAGTGGTTCCATCATTCTACCTTTACTTCAGAGCGGTTGGACGGGGTAAGGACAGGTGGTTGTAGCCGGAGAACATAGGGGGTTGTAGCCTCCTTCTAGTTGTAGCCAAATAATTGGGGAGTTAGAGCTTCCCTCAGGTTGTATCCTAGGAAACTAGGGGGTTTGAGACTCCTTCCAGTTGCAGCTGGAAAACAAAGGAAGTTGGTGCTTCCAATGAATATAATTCTTCAAGACATATAAGATAAAGCATTCCGTGGTTTTCTCCCAATTTGGGTTTCCACATAAAACACTGGTTTACTGTGTATGTGTGTGATTGTTCATTTCTTATTGGTCATTATTGGATAATAATTCTGCATTGATATAACACTTGGATTATTTGTAGAAAAAGGATTATAATTATGTTATTATTGATTCAGCCCCCCTCTTAGTAATCCAACAGTTACTAGTCCAAAACAAAGCCAGATCCCATCAACTGCCAAGCTGAGATGTAAAATTATTCCTTTCTACATTTGAATTGAAAATCATGATGTTGGATTGCATAATTGTTTAGTTGACACTGGTACAACAAATAATATAATTTTGCTTGCGGTCATGGAGGCATTGGGCACGATTTTCATTAAGTATTATGAAATCAGTGAGAGCATATACGCAATTGATTCTAGAAAAGTGGTAGTTTATGGAGAAATCAAGGATTTCTATGATTGGATTACAAAAACCCCCCATATCATCACATTTTTCAATATTATTGTGGTAGACCTTCCCCCAGCATATGGAGTTGTGTTAGGGAGAGATTGGACATCCATTATTGATGGATATATAATGAACGATGGAAGATGTATGATGCTACCAAGAAAAGAGGGAGCGATGATTAAAGTACCCTGTGAACCAAGAAAACCCTTCTCTTTCAATAAGAAGGACAATGAATTGATTGAAGATTACATAGATGTCAGGATTGGAAACTATGTTATCTTAGACATGGAGAACAACAAAATCCTAGGGAAAGTTCAAGGTGTGGGGAACCAATATTGTTTGTTTGAAGGCTACTGGAGGATGTCATTTGATGGAGCCTGTTCTAAATCTAGGAATGGAGTTGGAATTGTTCTTTTGAGTCCAAATAAGATGATGCATCCCCATGTTGTAAGATTAGAGTTTTCATGCACAAATAATGAGGCAGAATATGAAGCTTTGATCCAGTGGATGATCCTTGCACATGAAAAAAAATAGAAAATATCATTGTGACTGGAGATTCAAAGTTGTTCATCAATCAGGTTACCCAAAGGTATAAAATAAAAAAATGAAAGAATTAAGCTGCACTTCAAAAGAGTTAACGAACTGATGGAATCTTTTAGTTCCTTCAACATTTATTTCATTCCAAGGGATAAGAATAACAAGGAAGATTCATTATCCTTGGTAGCCTCATTATCAAACCCAGATGATATCCAAAGAAAAAAGTCTTTCCAGGTAGAAAGAGTTTTTTGACCATCCATGCCCTATTAGTTTGAGTACTTGCAAGTATTTGAGAATGATGAACAGTTGAATTTTGTTTTGTTAAATGATGATGATGAAGAAGATGATAACTCCTCTTCCATCCCAAAAGATTGTATACAAGCTGAATATTTTTTTATGAAATACGATCGTGCCAAGAATCTCCTTGAAGAAGTTTCATTTTGAAAAGTACAAGAAACGAGAAAAGTCAATATTGGAACAGACAAGTCCCCGAAATATGTCAACTTGGGAGTTGATTGCACCACTGAAGAGGTTGACCAATATGTTTCCTTATTCAAAGAATATATCGATGTGTTCGCTTGTACCTATGATGATTTGAAATACTATGATAAAAATATATTCCATCATATCATTCCTTCGAGGGAAGAAGCGAAACCAGTAAAAGAAAATAAGGATGATGAATCCCAAGATTAAACCTCTGGTAAAAATCGAATTGGAGAAGTTGAAGAAGGCAGGGATAATTTATCCCATCAAACATTCATAATGTCTTTCAAATCTAGTGATTGTAAGGAAAAAGACCTGGGAAATCTGGATGTGTGTTGATTTCAGAGACCTTAACAAAGAAAGCATAAAAGATATTTTTCCTTTGCCTAACATGGAGTTTCTCCTACAACAAGTTACTGGATCAGATTTTATGTCCATGTTGGATGGTTTCTCTGGATATAACCGAGTCTTGGTGGCCAAGGAATATAGGGAAAAGACAACATGTATCACACAATGGGAGACATATGCATATGCTAGAATTCCCTTTGGTTTGAAGAATGTTGGAGCCACATTCCAAAGGGACATGGATCATGTGTTCACTGGTTGATATGAAATTTTATGGAAGAATACCAATATGACTTGATCGTGCATTCAAAGAAAAGGGAGGATCATATCCATCATTTGAGGAAGGTTTTTGAAAGATGCAGATTATATGGAGTTTCCCCGAATCCAAAGGAATACTCGTTCGTTGTGACTCAAGGTAAATTGTTGGGCCATATTGTATGCAAGGAAGGGATTTACATAGATCTAAAAAGAGTCAAATAAAAAAACAAGCTCAACCCCCCAACATCCAAGAAGGGATTCCAGCCATTCTTCAGGAAAATCAATTTTGTGCGAAGATTTGTTCCTAATTTCGTAAGAATTGTAAAGCCGATCAATTTGTTGTTGAAAAAGGAGCAAAGGTTCGAATGGAAAATAGAAACTCAAGAGGCATTCACCAATATCAAAGGAGAAATCACCGCTACTCATGTACTCATTAGTATGGACTTTCAAAGAGATTTCATCATCTATTCATTTTCTACAGAGACAGTTGTTGTGTTTGTGCTCACCCAGAAAAATAAAAAAGGAGAAGAAATCCCAATAAGTTTTATGAGCAAAACCATACACGGCTATGATTTGAGGTATTCAAAACTGGAGAAGTAAGCCTTGGCTCTTGTAAAAAAAGTAGTGCATTTTAAGACGTATATATTAAACTCCCATGTTATAGCTTATGTTCCCTCATCACCCGTGAAGATGCTTCTAAATCAACAGTTGAGAGAAGGAAAATGGGATAACTAGTTGGAAAAGATACATGAATATGATATCGATATTAAAACTTTAAAGGCAATCAAAAGACAAGGTTTATGAAAGCTCATCGTGAATGGGGATTCGTTCGATGGGATGATTTTAATCTCAGTCGGAGAACCATTAGCTAATTCAAAATGGTACGGAGATATTATATTCTACTTAAGTTCTGGGAAATTCCCTACCACCATGAATCCCAAGGAGCAAAGGACACTGAAGATGAAGGTGAATCAATACATGTTTATTGCTAAAATACTGTTCAAAATAAATTTTGATGGTATACTGCTAAGATGTGTCGATGAAAATCAATCCCAAGAACTAATCAAAGAATTCCATGAGGGAATATGTGGAAAACGCTTTGCACCTACTGAAACTGCCCACAAAATAATAAAAGAAAGATTCTACTAGCCATCAATCTTTAGAGACTCACATGCCGCAATAAGGAAATGTTTTTCATGCTATCAATTTTTAGGAAAAATGAAGAAATCTGCAATGCCTTTGCATCCCATTGTGGTAGAACAATCGTTTTCCCAATGGGGACTTGATGTTGTTGGGTCTATTAATCCAAAGTCTAGCAAGGGGCATATGTACATTCTAACAACTATCGATTATTTCACGAAATGGTTGGAAGAGGTGGCGCTAAATAAGGTTGATGATGAAGAAATGATTAAATTCCTCAAAGACAACATTCTGTCAAGATTTGGTGTCCTTGATAAATTTATCACAGGCAATGGTTCAATATTCACCGGGTCAAAGTTCACATAGTTTTGTGGAAAATATGAAATTGTCATGGTGTTATAACCCTAAATTGCACCACACATGCTTACCTAGCATTAGGCGAACTCATGTCTCTTCTTTGCCAAAACTCTACTGAACAACTCTTTGAAAATTCTCTTGTGTAAAGGCCCACGCACCCTAACCCATTACTGCACATGTGTACATGCTGGTTGACTCACAATAGCCCATGTGTACCTACCAACGAACGAAAAAAGGAAAGTTTTCGACGGAACAAAAATCTATGGGTTAGTTAATTGACACTCCCGACCATGCATGGCCGAGGGTTCATCCAAAACCCTAGCTCCTTATAGCCTATAAAAGAAGGGGTAGGGGTACCATTTGGAGGAGGAAAAAATATAGCGAAGAAACTCTGCCCATTTACGTATTCCATTGTCCCAACCCTTTAGCCTTTCCTCACACCAAAGAAGATTTAACGCAAAGCAGTTGAAGGACAAAAGAAGAGGAGCCCAAGATCAAGTTCAAGGAGCGGTGGCCGGTCTCAGCTTTTGTAATTTGATTCACTTTACGTAATAAAAAGAATGATTTTCTCATCCCAATTCATGAGCTATCTATGATTCGATTGGTTTATGTTTGATTTCTAACCCTTCAGTATAGAAGTAGCATGCATACATAGTTGTTGTTTGTCTTGAGTGTAGGTCATCTTTGGAAGGAGCAGCACAAACAAGTAATCAAGCACAACGGAGGATCTACATCGAATTCCAGTAATAACATAGGTGGTCCTTTTCCATGCATTTACTAAGAAAAAGGGGTTTAAATCTTGGGATGTAGGTAAAAAAGTAGTTTCTATTCAGTCAAATCTGCATGCAAAGTCAAACCCTAATTTGCTAGTCCATAGGGTGTTTTTCCCAACAACACATCGGTCAATCATTCAATTATTATCCATAAGGTAATGGCCTTTCCGAATCCATGAACAAAACAATTTTGCAGATACTAAAGAAAATCATTGATAGCAACCAAAGGAATTGGCATATGAAGTTGACAGATGCATTATGGGCAAGCAAAATGACCTTGAAGCATAGCACAGGGATGTCTCCATATATATTGGTTTATGTGAAAGAGGAGAAAAATGTTGATTAGTCTCAAGCTCAACGCATTAATATCTGTGGTTAATACTGAGGATATAGAATACAGTTCATCCATCCAGAGGAGAATCAACCAGATACTGAAGTTGGAAGAGGAACAAAGAAAAGCCCTGGATCAAACTTCTTAGAGGCACGGGAGCGTCAAAATATATTTTGATCAGAGCACAACTAAGAACAAATTCCAAAAGGGAGAGTTGGTGTTACTTTGGAACAAGGCCAAGGAGAATCCATCCATGCATACAAAGTTATAAGCACTTATATCGAACCATATGTCGTCGATAAGATATTGGGTTTTAAATCTTATATTCTCCAAGATATGAAGGGAAAAATATTAATGCTCCCTGTCAATGAACAACATTTGAAAGGTTTATTCTCCTAAGAATTTTTCATTCTTATTGTATATAATTTTATTTTTGTTCAGTTTGTATATTCTTACTTTGACTCCATAGCCCAATGGGAGGAAGCACCTGATCAGAAGAGATTATGGATTCTTGACAACCCACAAGGGGTTATCATCCCACAGTTGGAGCCTATTGTTGAGATCAATTCCGACTTCCAAAATTTCCCTCCCCTTTTCTTTTTTCCCAAATTATTTTCTCCCTTTCTTTTCCCTCTTCTATACTTACCCATTTTCCCCTTTTCCTTTTTTCCCTTCTACTCTCCCTTTATAGTTCTATACTTAGTCATGTTTTTTAGAACGACAGGTTCTCTAGTTGGCAGACTTATGGAAACTCATCTCCATCCATACCCTCACATCACTAGTTCGACCAACCGCCTCGCTATCCTTTACTTAGCCAATTTTTCAATCACGGGTTCCCGGGTTGGCGGGGTCGAACTCTCATACCCCATGTTCCATGATATATAGTTTGCATTCAAAAGTTCTGAGATCTACATTTTGACCCTCAGACTCCCCGAACTTCCAAGTCTCATTCCTCCTACGATGAGTCCGTCCGACTGCATCACAACACTTAGCCAATTTTCAACATTATGCAGTCGTGGGTTCACGGGTTGGCGGGCTCATAAAAATGTCAAATCCTATTTCTCTCTCATGCATCCTCGCCACCTTCACACTTTTCCCAATACACATTTAGTATGGTTTAAATAATAATAACTCATTATGTAGGTCCCATAAAGGTTGTTATAATAGGAGAAGAGAGGAAATTCCTCATTAAACCACATCAAAGAATGATTTGCAGAAGATTATATTATATCACTCAAGCGCTCATTTCTAATATTATCTGGATCAAAAGAATGCTCCCGTCAACTTATGGAAGAAACAACTTGACAACAATTCTGTGGAGATACCTTGAACATATTTGGATGAGAAGATCATAATTTTTAGTGGTCTAGAGCATACTCTTATTATCCATCACCTCTTGCTCAAAAGGAAGTAATTTGGATCTCTGAAATTGCGCGCGCAGGTTGTGTCCCAGAAATTGTTGACTGTAAGGATTTGGTCTCCTCGTGCGCTGAGAGATATATTCCAAGCCAGTGGATCATTCAATTGTGGGATCATTCCCCTATCTCTCTTTCTCCTCGGGCATTTCATAAGATGTTGAGACTTCCCGAGCCAATGCTTACGTTCAAGCGTGAAGATTGCAAAGAATTATTAAAGAATCATGACAATGGGTTGGGAATCTTACTTGAGTTTGTGGAGAACCCAACGACCATCCCCGAGGACATCACGAGATTGTAGGTTAACTCATTCAAAAATCCTTTCCAGGAAATTGCTTGTTTTTTCACAAGGGTAATATGAAAAGAAACTACAACCAACATTTCCCACATGATTCTTTAGATTTTATACTTTACAGTCAAGTAACATGCCTCTTCGATTGGGTCAAGTTGATTTCCATTGAAATATTTTCCCAATTGTCACAATACAAGAAGGAGAATAAATTATTTATGTCCTCTTATTTGATTTTCATGATAGGAAATTGTTGTCAGTTTATGAGATTATCTATGTGCAAGAAGGTAGAATGTGAATTAGACCCGGTAACCTTCTGGTATCAAACATTATGGAGGCAAAAATCCTCCCATCATTTTTATGAAGTTTTTAATGACTTTGTCTCAGTTTTTAAAGGTTTTCTATTTGGAAAAGACACCCCCCAGATGCTTGACCATGTGAGTAAGTTCCTGGATAGGAAGGTGACACTGGAACAAATGGATAATTACAATGCCATAAATATTTTTGGTTCCAATGAAAATCCTTCCTTCCTTCCATGCCACATATCTGACAAAATGTTTTCTACTAAAATAGCAAGGAAATATAACTATTGGTTGCATATTTTCCATGAAAAGAGAAAAAACAAATTCATACCTCTTCCCTAGAAAGTTGGGGACTTCATATTCAGAAATATGAACAAGATTGATGAATTTGCAGGCCGCTTCCAAGCCTGAATCTAAGATACGCTAAAAGGGTAAAAGGGTTTGACCCTAGTGGAATTTTTGTAAAAAATCTACTGGAAATTGGCTTTAACAATTATTTTATTAATACTATTCTGAATGAAGACAGAGATAATGAATTAGGCACTCTTGCTCATGACACTGGCAACCTGGAAACAATACTCAACACCAATGAGTTGTACAAACAGAAAGGAAACAGTTTTGGCGAGAAGAGTGCCCAATCCCCAGCTGTCACTCCAAAAAGTACAACATCTCGGATCAGTTCTCCAACGGCCCACCAAATTAAGAAAGTGACCCACATTTATTCAGGAAGAGGAGGAGATAAGAACCCTCCTTTGGGAAAAATTGAAATCTCCCATAAGCTTCCCTTGAGGAAGAAAAGAAAAAATATTGTGCAAGAAAAGGAGGGACCTCGAGCCAAAAGAGACATCCATGACCTCTCCCTTGAGGATATGGAGCTATAATTTGACATCGAGAAGCTTTTCCCTAACATTGACGAGCCAGGAGGAATGACCCACCAAAATCAGTCCTTGGAAATTGTTGAAAATGAGATTTTTGATGAAGAAGAGTCTTTTGTATTTCAGAGCGTTGTTTTTTACAGCGAGTCCAAAAATTTAATTATTGAGAAAAGAGATGTAAAGAATAAAAAGGGGAAATATTGTTCAGAAGTTAACCTACAGAACATGTGACCTTCCCAAATTTCCCAAATTCACCAAGCAACTGGAGATGATTTAGATGATTCTATTGGAGGCCTTGAAGCAGAGAACGCCAAGTTAAAGGAAAGAGTTAAAGAATTGGAATAATATTTAATGCCTCTTTCAGTACTTGATAGTCCTTTAGAAATAATTGGGCCTACCACACCTGCACCTAAATTGAAAGGATCTTAAGTCCTGCTCACATCATCCAGGGGCTATGTGGAGAAGAACATTAAGAAAAAATGGAATCAATTACAGAGGATTGGGATATGTCAAAGAGCATCGTCTCTTTTGGAACGAGGGCACATGCCTTCCATGAATATTTACAGGCAGATTTGAAAAATGAATAAGGTTTTTACCTTGACGAGGTCATACCCTTTGGTTTTAAATTTACCAATATGACAGAGTTGAGAATAAGAGAGGAGGATCTCCCTTCTCCGAACCAGATAAAACAATTGAACGCATGCTGGAAGGAAAAGATTAAAAACTTGAATATCATTGTCCAAGCATGCAACCAAGCCATAACAACGAGAGAATAATTATTCAAAAAGAGGATTGAGATAGACCTAGCCGGGAGAACGAATGAGGTCCAATACCCCAAATTGATTCTCAACTCATTATTTCTAACCAAGCAAGACTTTGAAGAACAAGTTGAGACCTTTAAATGGTTATCATTTGAAAATTTCTATGGCATTCTTGAGTATAATGAAGATTGCATAGATAACTGGCTAGTGGATTATTTAGTAAAAAATCAAGATATTGAAGAAGCTTTACGTAATATTTCCATTGATCTAAGGGACTTGGAGGGAGAGATTTTCAATATAAAAATTCGGCATGAAATCAACGTGGCACCAATGAGAAGCTACATTAAAGAGTGGTTTAAAAAGGTTGTCGACAAATTGACTGATGAAGGGAAAAAGGCAGTTGAGACGGTTCTTGTAACCATCGATGAAAGCAATAAAAGGAAACTAGCAAGTAAGTGACAAGGAGGAGATACCATCATAGTAAGTTCATACTAATCACATCCTTCTTTCTTTATCAAGTCCTTCATCTAGTTACTCCACCTCTTTAAATATGAAGGTTTAATTGAAGACTAATAATTTCCTTTTTCTTCTTAATAGTTCCCATTGTGTTCTTTTGCCCACCTTATTCCTTCTATGAAATTCATTCTTATATATATTTTCTTTATGGTATGCGGGAGCCCCGATCCCAGTCTTTATGACAAATGCATTTAAATTTCAGAGAATATGTAAAAAACTGTATATTTTTTAGAAACTTCAAGAGAGCTATTTTGGGAACAATCTTGACTGTATTTTGTAACCCAATTTTCTGAATATAAAGTATTTGAGGTTG
>JASDQU010332239.1:0-10819 GCA_032191745.1 Picea mariana | reverse complement strand
TCCAACACCATTTATTTCCATGCTCAGACCAAGAGAACACGAATTAGCAAGAGTGAATGAGGAACAATCATAAGGAAAGAGTGTAAGAGTGAATGGAGAAGAACCCCCAAAATAGCCCACAAGGGATTTTTATATAATTACATGAAATCAAGAACCACATGGCCTCCCCCGTAAGAAGCTCATGTAACCACTTTTCTCAATTAAAACCAATATTTCCAAACAAAATATAATAAAAATACTTAGCCCCTTAATCCCCCTCTCTCGTGGAATCATAGCCCCCTATCTCTTGTCCTTGTCTATCTTGAATCCAACAATGTATTTTTGTTAATGTATATATAAGTATTACATTTCCTAGGAACTTCAGTCCCTTTTCAATTTTACCGGCTCACCAGCCTAATGTCACATTTACATAATACATTCTAGTTCATTGGGATTAAAAAGAGGGTGTTATAGCAGACAAGCTTCCAGAATCATTTTGGGAATACTAGACAACATGGATAAATATCATTGAATTCACACCTTATGTATTGGTATACAGTAAGCATGTAGTTCTACCCATTGAATTTCAAGTTAAAACTCTAAGAATTGTAGTGCAAGTAGGAATGTATCTTTCAGAAGCACAAAAGCACCAACTAGAGTAGACCAATGATCTTGATGAAATGTGCCAGGATTCCCTTCAACACACCATTATTATTAAAAAACAAAGGGGAAAATAGAATGATTAGTTCATTAAGAAGAACTAACGTAGGTTAGGTGATTGGTCCTTGCTTTTTAATCCAAAATTTAAATATTTTCAAGGAAAATTATCTATTCATTTGTTGGGCCCATATGAATTAGATATTTTTTTTTATAATGGATTTTTGAAATTAAATACTGTTGATGATGAATAAATCTCATTTATGGATAATGGCCATCGATTGATATTATATAATAAATCTATGTCTAGAGAAGAATTTGTCCAAGATTTGACAAAATGGTCCAAAATGGAGGTTGTAAGTAAAAGGGGTATTCTACCTACTTCTACATCAACCTAAGTTTTTCCTAATTAAATAATAATAATAATAATAATAAAGTTCAACTATGAAAACCTTTCTTAAGGTGCAGTTGGATAGAACTTTGTTTGAAAACCGGATTCTAGCAAACAAAGTGTGTGTTTTCGATTTGCTACAAGTTTTTGCAAATTTTTAATAAACTACAAGTTTTCAAGGATTTTGTAGTTGCTACAAGTTTTTCAATAAATTGCAGCCTATTCAAAATTTCACACTTATTACAAAAATTAGAACATGATACAAATCAAATTATTACAATTTGCAAGGATTGGAGACTTACACATAATTCATCAGTTATTCAGAAACTTCTATTTTTTCAAGATTTATATTTCTCATACTAGTGGCTAAACAAATTTCCCTTTTAAAGGGAATTTTTCAGATATGCTAGTAAGACATCATGAGAATAGAGTCACGAGGTAATTTTTTTTGGTTTTCGAATAAAGATTTTCGAGTTTTTGAAAGAATTTTTAAATGTCAACTATGTTTTTCCTTATAAATTCCTTAGAATAAGAATAGCCATAATATATAAAATATTATAGTATGATTATCCAATAGTATGATTATTCAAATCCAATGTTCCCAAGATTTTGAAAAATATGTCACGTGTTTTTATGATGTCATATATCAACTAATGATGATTTTTCAAATATGCAATTATGACTCATTTATAAACGAAATTGTGATTATGCGAATTAGTTAAAAAATGGCGGCGATATAACCTAATGTTCTCTCAACACATGTCATTTCATCAGTTGAACCATTCCACCACTTTGTTTCTCAATTTCCATTCGCCATTACCATTTTGCAAACGAACCCTAGTTTTTTCAGTCAAATTGGGGCTTATTTCACTGTAGTTCTTTATTCTTCTCCTCACTACAAGCATTTGGAGATAGTATTGATCAACATGATCCATAACACAATGAGATTTTAGAACCATTTATAGAATGCAGCGAGCTTCTTCGGGGAGAAAGTTCGTTGAATTTCTTACAAATCTTTTAGGGTTATAATGAAATAGTTGCTCTAGACTTCATAGAGACATACAACAGGGAATGTGTACAAGTTGGTGATATGTTAATTCTGGTCTTAGAAGCTTCAATAGAATTTTCTACAAGTCTACCACAAATAGGAGAGAATTAGTTCAAAAACAAAAACATTGAACCAAATGCATGGCATCAATTTATGCATCCAAACACACCAAACCCTAACTGGTGCAAGGGATGTGCACGAGATTCAATCATCGAACCTTGGAAGGATGTAATATATTTCATCTAGAAGTATATTACCTTTGAGGGTCAATACAGTCAATTATTTTTGCAGCATGTTTGGCTCTTGTTGCATGTAAAAGAGGGTTTGTTGATTAACAGACCATAATTTTTTGGAAAAGTTTGAAAACAATAGTAGCATATGTTCATAAGCACCCAGAAAGTAAGGATAAAAGTGTTTATAATCATCATCTAATGAAAATCCAAGTGAAATTTTAATGACAAATATTTGACATAACTTAGGAGGCATTCCTAAAAGAGCAAGGGTTTCAAGATAGTCCTTCTCCAAAAAGTAGAGGAAACAATATTGTAGCTTCATAATCACAAGAATTAGAGGGTTCATCAAGGAGAAAGAAAAAGGGAATTTCTATTTCAGAAGAAGATAGACCAACATAAACATAAGAAAAGGGTCACAATTCTCAAAAGACCCTAAAAACAAGAAAAATATTTACAAGGAGTATGACAGGGTCCCCAAAAGGGAAGTAAGGTGTAGCTGTAAGAAAATGAGTTGTGGTGGAGTTGGAATCTTCATATTCAATAATTCCATAAATAAATTTCAAGAACCATTCAAAGATACCATGAACAAAATTCGTGAAACAAAATTTGCATAATGAAGAAATGCTCCAAACAGAGGAAAAATGTGCAGAAGCATACAACTTAGAGACAAAGATTCAAATGGAGGATATTCCTAGGGATATTCTAGAGGCAACCCTTGCCAACAATTTTGATTCTCTTAAGAAATTGTTAGCTCTCCGAGATTAACCCCAAGACTGCAAATGGGTGTAATCTTGGTAACATACAACTTGATTTATATGAGAAGAATTCTCAATGATGGATCAATCTATGGACTGTTAACACTTTCATTGATGAGACAATTAGGAATGTATTCTAGAAGAATTGACTTCACATGAACTCAATCAGATACTAAATAGGTTTAAATGAATATGGAGAAGTTCTACAAATTGTAAAATCATACATACATCAGGTACACATGAAGATAAAGCTATAACAATAAAAAGGTACATTTGCAGACTTATACCATCAATGCAAGGAAAGATAGGCTTATCTCAATCATTAAATGAAACAAGAACCATGTGAATCAGTCACCAACAGAAAAAATACATAGAAAGAGGATATGAATAATGGAAATCTGATTTATATTCACTGAAGAGTCAAAAATACAAAAATACAGTTGGATGAGTCTTCAAGCTTTACAAGCCTTCTCAAGTCTTCAAGATTTAATCCCTCTCTTAGCTCATTCTCATTTTATCCAAGAGATCCCTCCTACATTAAATAGAAAATAGCATCAAAATATCCTTAGGAGGTCGAATCCCATCTCTTTCATTGGATTCTAGGACTTGGAGATAGGTGGCAACAATCAAAGAGACAAAAATCCAACAAACTGCTAATTTTCAGGAAATTGTTGGAAGTCATTAATAAATTGTTTCTACCTCAATGCATGAGATATTTAATGGAGATAAAACTTAGGTGAAGGTGTCCCTTGAAATATAACTGATCCATGAGAAGTCATTCGAACCATCCTTGACAGGTGGCAACCTCCCAACAAGGCGAATGTCCAACAACTATGTAAAATAGAGAGTTTGCAGCACATTTCACAGCGCACTGGTGTTTTAATTGTTCCTCTCAAATGCCAAACTGGGCCAGGCTAAAATTTGGTCAACAAGTCAACAAGGATATCATCTTCCTCCACAAAAACATTCATATAAATCCACATCACCATTTTGGTTTTATGATCAAATCTGTAACAACAATTTCTACAGGAAATTTTGTAGCGAATTCTATAGTGCTTGTCTCAGTTCGCAGTGCCTGTGCTAGTTCGCAACACCAAGGGGAAATCAAGTGGCCGCACTCCTTTCCGGATCTCCAAACAAGAAAAAAATCTCATGGAGTACTTGATGGCTATGATATTTATGCCACTATATACCTGAGATATTTACAAAAGATGAACTCGTTCACTTTAGCAAGTCTTGTAAAAACTTAATGAATGTTAGGCCACTAAGACGTTGTCTCTCTTGCAGCTCCCTAAGGTTTACATGATGTATTTTCATGTCCTTGAATACCAGGCCTTCTGATAAGGCATTCCCTTCCTTGTCACTCCAACAGAAACCTTAAACAAAATTGTCTAAAAGAGGAAAAGCAGAGATACTCTGTTTTCTATGAGAATATCATAAGTACTAATCATATCAAAAATATTTTAACAAAATGGGAAAATTTTCTCAGATACTTTCAGTTGTACAATAGCCTCCATAGATTCATCTTCTAAAGAAATAGATTTCTTAACTGATGACCTTTACATGAAAAACAATCATGATAACATGACATGAAACCTTCTTAGCATAGCTCACATTGGGACTTTGATCATAATGAGAGATTATTTGGAAGAAACCAAACTTATTTTTTTCTTTTACATCATGGATTATCCTTAACACCTAATACCAAGAAAACATGACAATACTCAAGACTCGAAAAAATTGATAGCAAACTGAAATGGAACATTTCAGGAGCTAACAGAAATCAAGAATGAAAAATACTTTGAGAAGATTGAAGGAGTTAGAACTGCAAATTTCTCAGTTGAAAAATTTGAACGAGTATCTTCTAATAAAAATCAATCAACTAAAGAAACATAATAAAAAGTGGAAGGTTTAAAGTAAAAGGATGAAGAATTTTTTTAGAAAGTTAATGATTCAAAATAACAAGCTCAAAAACAAGATATACAAGGTCAAAAGAAGAAATATGAGTGTCAATCCTAAATCAAATCTAGACATATGGCTATAGAACAAGAAGGTGCTTTTCTTAGCTCAGATATAGAACACATGTAATATTAGGATTTCAAAAAGATGAAAGAAGCCCAAGAATTCATAAATGATATTTCTATAAATATATTAGCAGTTGCCTTTGCCCATGTTAGTATACAACATTGGGAAGGTAAAAGTGAGATGTATGACTTGGGACTCATACATAAGGAACAATACAAAGTATAAGTACACAATCTAAAGGAAGAATGGTCAAATAAACATTCCATAGAGAAGAAAAGATTAGAAACTTAGTTACAATAAGTTCAAGAGAAGTTGTTGATAAAATAACAAGAAGTATAAAGAGCATGTGGGATTTCCCTATAGGCTCTATACTACAGACCACGTTCAAGGGTTTATTAAGTATTTCTAAATTAACAATGGGATAAATTGAGGATTTTTATGTTAGCATCAGGGATACAATATGACATATAGGATGTTGATGACTTTGTGCAAATGTATGCATATTCTATGGAGAATGGGAAAATTTGTCGTGTGACTTGTATTTATTCAATAACTTTTTACATGGTCAAATAAGATGGAATCCTAATCATATTGTTGGAGATATACAACTAAGATCTTTTTCTTCTTTCATAAAAAATCAAATCAAATGGAAAGAAGACTGGGACTCTTGTACAAGGGTAGAAATGAATGTAAATCTTTATGTACGAGATGAGTATGAAATTCTTTCAGTTATAATTGAAGAAAACAAACATTTTTTGTCAGATAAAGAAGGAATAAGGGAAATGAGGAGGAATCAAAGAATGGATATTTCAAATTTTGAAGAAATCATAAGAGCCCATAACCTCAATGCTCTATTAAAAACACATCATAGATGGCACTTGTTCCCGCATGTCTTGTAGAAACTAGAACCAATAGGATATCCAATGTTTAATATAGCCTTGGCAAGAGAAAATTTATATTTGGATTCCTTAAGAAGAGATGGAACTACATGGATAGCATTACAATTCCAGTTTCCTTTACTGTGGTGCACTAGTAATATTTACAAACCTATTCAGAATTGAAATGATTTCAATGAGATAGTTGTCTAGGTGGAGATTGAGAAACAATTGGGATATCATGAAGAGATAAATTCTGGAAATGAATCTTACAATTGGATTCATTTCCATGCAATACTCCATCACACTCTGGGATAAGTTGCACAAGGGATGTGCAGCATATTCAATGTGAGGGAGATGTTCGCTCCATTAATTAGTACCATTTTTTACTCAGAACTACTACTTTTTTACATCCTTTTCCATCATTTTTCCTCAAATAAATATTTTTTCCATCACATTTCATGAAAAACATTGGATAAAAGAAAAAAGGGGAAATTAAGGTAAATATAATTGTTTTTAATAATAATTTTTAAAGTTTGATAGCTTTTGGAACTTGTTGTAGGGGATAGCTGACTCGAACAACTAGACTCACCCATTCGAGTCGACTATAGGAGTTGGTTAAGGAAATCGTTCAAACAAGCAGTTATATTCGACCGATGCATCAGTTATTATAACCGACTAGTAACTTTACAACACACACACACACACATATTCATTTGTATGTAATGGAAATACAGAGGTCATTTTGGCCATATCTAATAAAATGCTTTGATGGTTCTCCCACTATTGTCTATGTCTACTTGTATACTTGTGTGCTTCTATCTATGATTCTATAACATGTATTACTTTGTGTAAGGATTTATTGGAAACTTCTCGTACTTTCTTCCTCACTACAACATTGGTTCTGTTGTCGATAGTTCTAAAATTGGGCATGCATTAAAGAAAGGAGCACATAAATGCTAAATTTAGAAGACATACGTGAATGGTGGGAGTGAAAAATAAATAATTACATTATAAATTATGCACAAAGAAACCAATTGATGTTAGTATAGGCCCGCATACACTTATATTCAGAAACACGCGAGAGAGTCCTAGAGGATACACGAGAAGAACTGTATGAATACATCATTCAATCTTATGTGCATACTCACTCCAGATGAGAATTCGATGAACAAGATCATGAACGGAGGAAGAAAAAATATAAATGATTGGTTTGTGAGGATTGTAAAATATTACATCAAATATAAAGTAGTCGAAGAGATAGAGTCAATCTAGACTATCAAGAATAAATTCTATACTAAGTTACACGACAGGTTTCTTTGCATTGTCCCCTCTCTGCTGCATAAATTCCTCCTAGATAAGTGAGTTAGTGAGATCGTTGATTATCAAACCCCTTTTAAATATCCTCCTCCAAATTACAATTGGTGAGAAATACAGTAACAGTGGGAAGAATTCTTGGAAGCTAACTGTAAAGACACCAAAGAAGCTTGGGATTACTTCTTGAAGAAATGAAATCATTGAAAATGATAAACGCCATCGATCACGAGTAAGTTGGTTCGACATCAGGGGAGCTATTTGATCCATGAGATAAGATAATTTGAAGTTGAATTTAAAAAAAAAAATCGAAGCCAAAGTCGGACCACACCCAAGTCAAAATGACGAGAGTCACAAAAAAGATCAATGAATCAAGTGAGAAATCTTCACATCGAATTCATATTCACAAACCCTTGGCTCACATTCAAAAAATAGAGTGGGATAAAAGGTAGAAGAAGTGAAAATATTTGAGGAAGGAAAAGGATCCTAGAAAATCTCATAGAAAACCTACTCATGCACGACAGTTCATTGGAGAAGCCCTTGAGAGCGCTCTGACGGTTCCTGGGAGGAGTGGAAGCTTATGATTGAGTATGGTAGATGATGGCTCCCAACAAGTTGATGATCAATCGATATGGAAATCGATGATTCAGAACCTATGATACAAATCTCTCCCATAAAATTACCTCACCCACGCATTTCATATTTTCTCCAACAACAACTTCATGTCGATACACAATCACCACGGGTGTGGTGTTGAACTAATAATAATGGAAAAATAATATATGAAGTGCTAATTGAAGAAAAAGAAAATAATCAGAATCAAACAGGAGATATAATCATTCATGTTATATATCTCACAGACGTCATTCCTCTGCTGAAACTACTTCTAGAAGACTCAAACTCAACAGACAATGAAAGTGAATCAACGCAAGCCTATAGAGGATGGCTCGTTGAGTATATATATAAATAATTTCAAATATAGGACTCAAGTCCAAAAAAATAATGAGTGGAAGATACCCTGACTAAAGAACATTGGCAGATTACATTGATGGAATAAAATAGTTCGACCTTGACTCTAGAAAACAATAATACGTTGACCTTCAAATCAACTTTGACCAAAGATTTTGTAATAAACTCATTTTCTAAAAATAAATCTGTAATGGGGCTTAATCACATACCTATTTACGAAGGGGATGAATATCCAAAATGACATTGGTTTATTTGTGAGAAATACTGGGATGTTGCAGATATAACCGATGAACAAAAATAAATGGCTCAATTTGGAGCTACACATTGAGCCAGGGCTCTTACCTAGTTTATGAATTTTACTGAAAATAAAACACGTACCAAGAAAAAAATGAAGCATAAATTTATCTCCTTCTTCAAGACACAAGATGTAAGTAATCTCACAACTCAAAAACTTAAGGAAATCAAGAAAAATCTAGGCAAGACTATGCATGAATACAAAAAGAGATTCAAGGATATATTGAGTCAAATATCATATGAAATCGACAAAAAAACTCCTAGTACAATGGTATGTAGTGGGACTATTGCAAAATATCAGAGATCCATTAGGTTGTACAACCTTATTACATGCGAAGAAAATCTAAAAAAATATCAAAGGAAATGGACAATGAAGGCTTTGTTAATTCTTCAAACATCGAAAGAACATTGGAAGAAAAAATATAAGAGCTACAACAGACAATTAAAAACATATCACTTAGTCACAATGAAATTTGGTGTATCATTTTCTCTAGTGAAGGTCACACCAAAGACTACTGCAAATTCAGTGATGCCTTATACCTAGCATTCAAGCACATCGATATCGAAACTTATTGCAAAATTTGTCAAGGCTCGACGAATCACGCAACCATAGGTTGTCCAAACAATCTAAGAAATGCACATCCCAAATGGTGTGAAATTTGTGAAGAGAATAATCATTCCACCTGAGATTGTCACCTGAATGGTAAGAACATAAACAATATCCACTCAGTCTACCATACACAAGCAGTCAACTAGGATGTCGATCAGGGAAATGGTTATAGAGGTCGAGGTCGCGGTGAATACCAAGGTTGAGGCGGTAGAGGATGACGAGGAATATTTGGAAGAGGACATGGTCGAGGATGATATTATTTATTTAATTGTTGGAAAGAATTCCACATCATTCCATAATGCCCGATAAAATATAGAACTGATTTAAAATTCTGTAGTATTTGCGGAGTGGGAGATCACTCCTTAGAGGACTGCCCAATTGTGTTGGAAAAAATCATGACCAAAAGAAATGTAAAACTTTTACATATAGTTTTGAAACAAGATATTATGGATTCAAAAACTCTCCATGTGTAACAATATTGGGAGTGGTTAAAGATAACTACCGGGAAGCAACAAATATACAAGGGAACAAAATTCCATATCGTAACCCCAATAAAGAAGAAAGGGTAATGCAAGAAGCATTGAATTTATTTAAAAGTATCGACCAAGGAAAACCAAAGGAAGGAATATCAAGTATTACAAATACTTCCATTGAGGATGTTGGTCCTAAATTCTACACTTGACTGCTAAAGGGCAGAGTTAGGTCACCTCAAGCTTTGGAATGATTGGGTTTTTTATGAATTGAGTTTATTGGCCAATCGATAAATGGGTTTTCAAGGGTGGAGATGTAGTTGGGATATCTAACACTATCACTACAAGGTTTCCCTTAAATGGTGGAACTCATTATGATGAGCAGACACAGATATGAATAGATAAGCAAATGAAATACAAACAAGCATACAATTAGCTTATTGCCGTATGAAATTTCATATTTGAAATGATATTCTAGATCTTAAACATGCATCTAGATACAAATCGTCCAAACAGGTTGCATTACAACAAAATTTTCACTAAATAAATAGTTGAAGTCATGTTTCATGACAGTAAAAGTTTCATTAAAACAATAGTTGAAAGGAACAGAAACAACACATTGTATACATTTCCAGTTTGCATCCAAATAAGATAAGAAGATATATGAGATTTGGAAAAGAAAACAAAATCTATCACCAAAAGTTATATTCACCAAGCGGGAAACTTAAACAGGTTTTTCTTCAAGGTCCATCCACAATCCTTCTACTTGATCCCCCAAAAATGAACCTTTTACATTCAAAAATCTATCTCTTTATCCTTTTTCCCCAAGAGAATTCGACCACCTATCTCATCTCTAAACTTTCAGTTTATCTTTACATCACAATCAGATTCTCTGGGTGCAACTTCACTTGTTATTGCTTAATTACAAATTTTAAACAGTTTTCTGAATTGAGTGGAAGTGTCAGTTAATAATATTCTCCTTAATTCGACCTCAAAAAGAGTTGTTTTTATCAAAGGATAACTACTTATTACAAGTGGCAACAATCCCTCTAACTAGACCTAAACAAAGTCATATTAGTGCAACTAGAGATTATTTTTTAATAGTTGAAGTAGAACATGCTCATAGTAATAAGTATTGATAATTTTTTGTAGGCTGTCAACTTCTCATGGATTCCCATGTACACCAAAAATTGGAGACC
>JASDQU010332235.1:0-12199 GCA_032191745.1 Picea mariana | reverse complement strand
TGGCCCATGTCAAATGTACGAAATTTTCCCACTGTGCTGCCACGTTAGTTATATGACCATACGTCATGTACAGTCAGCTTCCACGTGGCACTGTACGGACTGTACAGACTATACAGTCACCCTTTTATTTGCATTTTTGGCAAAACGAACAGAACATGATATCAGGAGCATACGACGTCCGTTTGAGCCTGTTTAAGTTTTGTTGGGTTCATATTTGCGAGGCCTACATATACGTCTATTTTGAATCCATTATGAGAACATTGGTTTTTAGGCCTTTCTGAGCCCCATCAAGCTCTTGTATCCGAATCTGGATCACACCTCCCCACTAAAGGACCTTTTGGTCCCAAAAAGGTTACAAGAATGGACTTTGACTGATTACATACTCTTAAAGAGAAAAACAAAACACAATGTTGTACAATAATTGTGTTATAACAGGTCATCATTTCARCATGTGTGATTGCRTTAATGGAAGCAAAATACAATGAAATTGAGACATYCACTTCTGGAAAAACCATGTGGCTGGTTTCTTTTCTTCATGGTGTTCCTCTTGCCTCGCTGGTAATATTTCTTCATTAGTGAGTACATGTGCCACCCTTTTTCCCTTCTTCGGACGAAGCTCCAAATTAAGCTTCCAACATTTATCCTTTTGATGTCCACCCCTGTTGCAAAACATGCACTGAGTTTTTGGAATCTAGACTTGTTTACCCTTCTCTTTCTTCCATTGTGGAGTTGAGTTTTTATGTCTTGTTTCCTTCCTGGTCGACATAGGTTTCATGTACAAAGTTTGTCTCTTCCAACACTTGGCAACACAATGCTTAGGTGAATGACAATAAGTACATGGATACATATTCCACAAGTTTCAGATTACTTGATTATGCTTATTATAATCAAAAGGAGAATTAGTAAAAACATGACCATTATACCTTCCATGCTGATCTTCACTTTTCTTTGGAGATGAATTGCATTCACTACCACAATCCTGAAGTGATGTGCCATTACCTTTCGTGAAGTGTTCCTGCAATATCTTAACCTGGCCATTTGAAGCATTACTTGCTTCTGAAGTTTTGGAACCCATCTTGGAGGATGCTCCAAGATCCACTTGTCCATATCCCAATCCTAAATATCAAGGCCTTTCCACAACCTCAATAGGATTCACGATACCTTTACCTTCAATTCCAAGGCCCTTTCCTTCTTCATAAACCATCTTGGTTAGCAATTTCAAACCTATACCTCTTGTATGTTTTTCGAATGCACCAAAACCAACTTGATAGGAACAGGGAGAATTTGACGAATAACCTTCATTGCATACCTCAGAGTTGTTTTCTGAAACAGATGTAGAAGACACTTCCCTCAATCCTTCTTTGACTTTGTTGTTCTTTGAAGCTTTCACTTGAATCGAGCTCTTTCGTTCCAACTAGTAGTCTTCATACAACACTTTCACTATCTCGGACATGGAAAACACCGAATTTTTGAACTCCTTCTCATCTTGAGAAAGTCCTCTTGTAGATGCCATTTTCTCCCTTGATATGAGCTCTTCCTTGTCTAACATGCAAAACTCAAATTCCAAATGTCAACTAGCTCTGATACCACTTGATCTGAAAAGATCTTTTACACAACTATGGTTGAGTTATTAAGCATGTGTTGATTAACCAATTAGGAAGCTTAATGAAAGAGGAAGGAAGGATGAGAAATCATAACACCAATATACACATATGAAGATCTGAAATCATAAACAACAACAAACCATAACACAAATGTGATAACAGAGTTCGACAATCTCACCTACGTCTCCGGGCCTTGTCTCAGTGGGATTTGATTATTTATGTTCAAAGATTTACAAGTAAATCATGATAGTGCCAAATGGTTACAAAAATGATCTGGTCGTGTTCTACCAGATCTCATGAACCCATCAAAACTGACGACACCCAAATCGGATGAACGGGGCTCCCAAAAATGGCCCACAAAGGTGCGCTCCTCAATAGCTTCCCTACATAACAATGGCCTTTGGCTCAAAAATCCGACAACATAACCATGTTCTGAACCTATTTCTGATCACCCCATGGCCTCAAGAAGGCATGGTTTATATAGGCCCGAAGTTGGTAACCATCTCCCCAACTTCCTCCCAAGATTTGGCCTTAAAAAGATCCCAATATCTCCCAATATTAGCCAAAATCTCCAAAATCAACTAATAAATCAATAAATAAATCCATAAATATATGGTCAAAACCCACTTTGCATATATATTTGGGGATAAGCCCCTTTGGATTGGCGCATGCCCCCTCAAATAAGGCCACATGGGTCATATGGCTAGGCGCCAACCCCATAGGGGTTGCGTGCTGGCCTCTCCTCTGAAAACTCAGGTTACATTGTGAAATTTTTGGTGGAACCCTCGAAACTTGGGGCTTGTGGGATACATGCGTGCCAACTCACATGGAGGAAACGGTCACATGTTAACATTTCATAGGACCGCGCCTCTATTCTAGCGCCCAACCATTAGTTTCAGCCCTTGGTTTTCGTGTGGAGGTTCCTTGTCCATAGGATCTACGCCAACACACAAATCCTTGCCCGAACTGTTGTATGGAGCGCCGTATACACTGGGGTGTGGGCGCGTGTCTTTACACATAACCATGGGCTGGGGCCTAGCCCCAACCCTTTCCACCTCCAGTTAAACCATCACAACACTTTAAATAAATGTAACAGGACTTGTAATTGCAAGCTCCACGGTGGTGTAGTGGTATCTGACCCTTTTGCCAAGTCACTAGTCCACAAAGAGAGAGGTCTCCGGTTCGAATCCGATAAATCCACATTTTTTCCATAAAACAGATCACCAACCACTGGGTGCCACGTGGTAGCCCAAGTCTGGGCCACGTGGCACCTCCTAATTTGCTGGAAACTGATGCCACGTGTCGAAACGAAATTGGTCAAAGTCTACTTCCCAGTCAGCAACTGTACCTTCCATTTGTCTGCTATGTCAGCATCGTACCCTGCCACATGTCACCATATGGTAGGGCCACGTGGCACCTATACGAGCATGACACGTGTCACCCTCAGTGGTGACATGTGTCACCTCCTGGTTGGCCCACGACAACTGTACGGAATCTACACATTGTGCTGCCATGTCAACTGTATAGTCGTACGACCTGTACAATCATCTTCCACATGGCACTGTATGGACTGTACAATCACCCTTTTTTTTGCATGTTCGACAAAACAAACAAAACACAATATTAGGAGCATACGACGTCCGTTTGAGCCTATTCAAGTTGCATTGGGTTTGTATCGTCAAGGCCTACGCACACGTCCATTTTGAAGCCATTATGAGAAAATTGATTTTTAGGCCTTTCTGAGCCCCATGAAGCTCCTGGATTCGAATCTGGATCAATGGGTGGGTCCACGAAAAAAAAAAGGTTGACAAGTCATAAATACCATCACGATCAGGGTGAAAATGGGAATTCAATGGGATAATTCTCAAATAAGGTTGTTGGGAAGGGGGTCAGGTCCATGGAAAAAATAATGTTTAAAAATGATATGTACCACAATGATCAACATGAATAGAGGAATTCTAGAGTAAGAGATTTGTAGAAGCGAAAGATTCTATTAAGTCTTCTTACAATAGAATTGCTTACATTATTCAATAGGCCTTATAAACTAATGTCAATCTTTATTGCATAGTGTTGGTGAAAGAAGTCACTCCTTGATTGCAGCAGGAGTAGAGACCGATGCCCATCAGTTTATGTCACAGTTTGTGTATGGAAGAGGTGATCGAATGGAAGTAAACTCAGACGATATTGTTTCGACTCCGAAACTAGGCCCAACACGCATTGGTAGGTGAGGTCTTGGACATACTTCAGACAGTGAGTTGTTTTAAGGGTGAGTAGGGGGGAAGACTTATATCGGAGAGATGCAAAGGTCTATTGTCAACATCAAGTTTCTAGCAGACTGTAGGAGAATGCATTTAAACGCGAGATCATCTTACATTCAAACACAGAAAACCAGGGAATACAATAGTGTCACAATAAAACCTTTATCATAATGCAACTGCAATAATTCATGTGGATCAGTCAATCATGAACTCCCTGAGTATGAGATGAAAACTAGATGAAACAGGGAAACTGTCTTTCATAAAACCAGAAATCTTACATACAGATGCATAACCAGAAAACTAGAGCGTCTGTTAAAACATTACAATCGGGAGCCTCGCTCTATCATCCATGGATTACAAAATGCAAAGACTGAGTCTATATACTCAGGAAAATTCACCTCACAGAGGCGTGCCCAGTCACCCCAGGCTTGGTGTCTCTTCAGTCAAACTCGTACTGCTATTTTTCTTCAAGCGCCACCTTAATTATGCATGGCTCCTTCAAGGAGGGTAGCTGAGCCATTAAGTGTTGGGCTAGCGTGCGCAGACCTTCTCTGGCTAATCGAGGACTGGGCATGGCCTCTTTGGAAAAAATGGTACGCAGGCCCCCCTCGAGCAGACCGCTAGCCAAGCTCTCCATATCTTGCACTTAATGCATGAAGAGAGGTTTCAACCACTCTTTCTTACCTTTATTTACTTTAAGCGAAAACCAGGCTTGAGGTCGGATCAAATGGCACCTGAAGAACATGATGAACCTTTCAGTGACTGGACCTGACGTCTTTGGCCCCCTTTGCGTAGCTCTTTTACTTCCCAGGTGACCACGGGTTGTGACCCTCAGTTTACTCTCAAAGGAGCTTTCGACGTTCGTGGATAGGAAGGGGCTGATCCCTGTCTCTTGAAATCGCGATGAGCGAAATGCCGAGATGGATTGAGTTGGCGACGCGCATCCCCCTAGATCTGAGGACTCTAAACTCACCCGATGATGCTGTGGGCCCCAAGTCCCTAACTCTCTTGTTGCTTCGCGCATCGGGGATATGAGGGGGCTGCTTCTTGCGCTTCGAAATCGCGATGGGCGAAAAGGTGGGGAGCCTAATCGCGTGCCAGGTGTTCATTTTAGATGGACGTCTGAGACTGCCCCTCGATACTGTGGCCCCGACTTTGGGCGCTTTCGGGGTTCGGGGTTTCGAGATGTAGAACAACATAAAACCCTCACCCCTTGAACTCCCGAATGCCGAATCGCTGACATGACTAGATCTCGCGCCACGGGTCTTTGGATGGACAGATGCTATCTTTTATGTATGTATATAGATGCTACCTATCGCGCAGCTCCACTAACCGTGATTTCCTGCCGACCGTCGATATGCTTTTATACATGAATCTGGGCCATTGACAATGTAATTTCACCCGCTTGCTCGATTGGAAGCCTTAGAACGAGATTTTTCCATGCTGCGCTCGGGCGCTTCTCGTGCAACTTGCAGACCCGAATACTCTTGTGCTTAGGACAAGAAATGTCACTAACATTAGGCTCCATGGGGGATAGAGTCGTCCCTGTGGTGCTCTAAGAACTCATTCCGCAACTTCAGTGCCTTGCTGTTGGGCTATGGAGTCATGCTCAAAACATCCCGCTGTTGAAAATACAGGCTGAAAAATAAAAGTAACAAAATAAAGCTACATGCTCAAAGGAGCTTATTTATATACAGTTCTAATGCTAATAAAATATTTTACATGGGCTAGGTGAAAGAAAACTTCCACCAAAGCCATTCAAGCAGCTTCCTAGATAGAATCTCCTTCCTTCTATCGATGATCACCAGCAGATAGTGTAACCGTGACATCATAACGACTACACTCTTCAACTTCTCCTCACAGGGTGAAGTTGAGATGAAATAGGGTGGCTCCAAGGCATAGGGGAAATGCCACTCCATGTACTCGCTGACAGGATCATAGAATGAGTGGAAAATTTCGAAAAATTGGCGACAGGCAGCTTCCTCTACTACACAGTTGTTCTCATGTGGATGAATATCTCTGACAAGCACAGGTGAGTGGACAACTGTCGTAGGGTCACTGATCTCGGGTGGTGGCTGCTCGTTGACTGGCTCTGGATAGGAAAAAAATGTGCACTTAGCTGTTCTTCTGGTTCCTTTTCCTCTTCTTCTTGGCTCTCCCCCGGGTCAGATTTGTATTCATCATAAATAGCCTCCCCGGGTAAATTATGCTCTTCCTCGTACTGCTCAGCGTCTCCTGAAAGACTGAGATGGCCGATTTACTCGTGATGATTTTCCTTAGTGAGCAGAGGACAAGGTTCTGCGACCTGCTCTTGGAAATCCAACATATCGAGCTCAGACTCTGATTCGTGACTGTCATAAGTGGGCTGGCTACACTAATCAGCAAAAGGTGATGTGGGGTTCTGCTTCTCCTCTTCCAGATAATCATCAAAGTCGGGGGGGAACAGAGCTTCTCCAACTTGCAAAAGTGGAACTATCCCCCGCTCCTCCGTTTCGACCTCGAATGTAAACACATCATGGGAGATCTCGTGAAGGAAAAGAGAACAATCCTCTTCCATAACTACCTCTTCATCATTTTGATCTGAGACAACAAGCTCATCGGGGGCAGATGTTAATGTGTTTACGAAATCTTCAATCATCTCCTTGAAAGAGCCATCTAGAACATCTGCCTTGGAGATTGGAAAACCCTCCCCATTGTCCTCAGATTCCAACCTTGCATGTTGGGTAGTGAGAGATTTCTCCTGCTCTATCAGTTCACTCAGAGCATCTTCTTCCCCCAGTCTTCTATCCTTACAGCCCTCATCATCACAGCCTTCATCAGACATAATCATATCTGGGAGGATTTATTCTTCTTGGCTCTCCCATGGGTCAGATTCATAATGACCATAAATAGGACCCGTGGGAAAGCTTTGTTCATAATCGCCTTCAGTAGAGCTGCTAAGGGCCTCTGCTTCAAAGGATGGGAAATCCTCAGCACATTGTTCAGCTTCCCACCTGTCAAGTCTGGCAGTGATAGATTTTACCAGCTCCATAACTTCGCTCGAAGCATCTTCTTCCTCCCCAGGATCTTCATAATCATCCATTGTAGAGATACCAAAATGCTCTGTACATCGCTCAGCTTCCCACCTGTCAAGTCTGGCAGTGATAGATTTTACCAACTCCATAACTTCGCCCAAAGCAGACGAATGGGGAGGAGAAATGACTGATTTCTGATCCAAGTCATCAAGATCATCCTCATAGCCTACATAAGAGACAACTCTATCTTGTATACATTTGTTGTAGTATCCCTCACAAAAACTATGAAAAATCAACTCAGAGGGATAAAGGTCCTGACAATAGGCAGTGAAGGCTGCATGGAATTCACTGAGTGAAGAAATTCTAGCAGGGGGTAAAGAATGATACCATTTACGCGCATCCCCTGCTAACGAGAACATGAACATCTTTAGTAATACATCCTCATGATGTATCTCCCACTGACGCATGAGTTCATGAAACTCGCTGAGGTGATGAGCAGGGTTGTCCCCTTCACATTTCCAAATCTGGGCAAATAATCGCCCCATTCATTCGGAGAGGGGACAACATTAGGAAAACCAGGAACAGCAGAAAAATCGAAAGGAGCAAACCTGCGAGCCAAGATCTTCTCCATTCGAACCAGTGGAGTCGCCAATCGATCCTCGAATCATGGAGTCGCCAGGTGAAAGGTGTGCAACTTCGAATGTGTCTGGTCCTTGTTCACCATCAAAGGCCAGATCCTAACGTTGTTGTTACCCCAGGAAGCTTCTCAGGCTGAGAGAGCAGCTGCTGAAACCTTCTCGAGAAAGCTCCTTAGGGTCAGCTTTCAGGTGTGCTAACAGTAGCCACAACTGAAACAATGATGTGGAAACCCTGGAGTCGCCATAGTGGAGTTGCCAGGTGCACAATAGCAATCTTTAAGGGCTCTGATGTCTGATGCACCTTCAGAATCGGAGGCTCAATGTCGTTCTGCCCAGGGAAAATCTTCAACTTCGTCCCCGGCAACGGTGCCAGAAGTGTTGGCGATGGAAGTCACTCCTTGATTGCAGCAGGAGCAGAGCCCGATGCCCATTAGTTTATGTCACGGTTTGTGTATGGAAGAGGTGATCGAATGGAAGTAAACTCGGATGATATTGTTTCGACTCTGAAACTAGGCCCGACACGCATGGGTAGGTGAGGTCTTGGACATACTTCAGACAGTGAGTTGTAGTAAGGGTGAGTAGGGGGGAAGACTTATATCAGAGAGATGCAAAGGTCTGTTGTCAACATCAGGTTTCTAGCAGAATGTAGGAGAATGCATTTAAACACGAGATCATCTTACATTCAAACGCAGAAAACTAGGGAATACAATAGTGTCACAATAAAACCTTTATCATAACACAACTGCAATAATTCATGTGAATCAGTCAATCATGAACTCCCTGAGTATGAGATGAAAACTAGATGAAACAGGGAAACTGTCTTTCATAAAACCATAAATCTTACATACAAATGCATAACCAGAAAACTAGAGCGTCTGTTAAAACATTACAATCAGGAGCCTCGCTCTACCATCCATGGATTACAAAATGCAAAGACTGAGTCTATATACTCAGGAAAATTCACCTCACAGAGGCGTGCCTAGTCACCCCAGGCTTGGTGTCTCTTCAGTCAAATTCATATTGATATTTTTCTTCAAGCGCCACCTTAATTATGCATGGCTCCTGCAAGGAGGGTAGCTGAGCCATTAAGTGCTGCGCTAGCGTGTGCATACCTCCTCTGGCTAATCGAGGACTGGGCATGGCCTCTTTGGAAAAAATGGTACGCAGGCCCCCCTCGAGTAGACCGCTGGCCAGGCTCTCCATATCTTGCACTTAATGCATGAAGAGAGGTTTCAACCACTCTTTCTTACCTTTATTTACTTTAAGCGAAAACCAGGCTTGAGGTCGGATCAAATGGCACCCAGAGAACACGATGAACCTTTCGACGACTGGACCTGACGTCTTTGGCCCCCTTTGCGCAACTCTTTTACTTCCCAGGTGACCACGGGCTGTGACCCTATGTTTACTCTCAAAGGAGCTTTCGACGTTCGTGGATAGGAAGGGGATGATCCCTGTCCCTTGAAATCGCGATGAGCGAAACGCCGAGATGGCTTGAGTTGGCGATGCGCATCCCCCTAGATCTGACGGCTCTAAAATCACCCGATGATGCTGTGGGCCCCAAGTCCCTGACGCTCTTGTTGCTTCACGCATTGGGGATATGAGGGGGCTGCTTCTTGCGCTTCGAAATCCCGATGGGCGAAAAGGCGAGGAGCCTAATCGCGCACCAGGTGTTCATTTTAGATGGACGGCTGAGACTGCCCCTCGATACTATGGGCCCGACTTTGGGCGCTTTCTGGGTTCGGGGTTTCGAGATGTAGAACAACATAAAACCCTCACCCCTTGAACTCCCGAATGCCGAATCGTCGACGCGACTAGATCTCGCGCCACACGTCTTTGGATGGACGACTGCTATCTTTCATGTATGTATATAGACGCTACCTATCGCTCAACTCCGCTAACCGCGATTTCCCGCCGACCTTCGATATGATTTTATAGATGAATCTGGGCCATTGACAACGTAATTTCACTCGCTTGCTCTATTGGAAGCCTTAGAATGAGATTTTTCCATGCTGTGCTCGGGCGCTTCCAACTTGCAGACCCGAATACTCTTTTGCTTAGGAAAAGAAATGTCGCTAACACATAGAAACTATATTATTCTACCTATGTGAGGGGTTAGGTAGGTTAGGTCCCTAACAAATAATTTGAAAATATCTCATAATCCCCTCAACTCAATGCTTTTGATGAAGAAAATGAGGCGTGGGTTTCCAAATTCCACCACCTTATGAGGATTGATGAAGTTCATCATGTTGGGGGTGCCAAACATCATGCTCAACTATAATGACTCAACATACGATATAGGTTTACCAAGGCCTTAACAATCAAAGAAACATGGGAGAAGATGTCCACTCACAAGATAAAGAATGCGAGAGCAACTAACCAAGAGAAAATCAAGCATGAGTTCGATAATCCTTAGAAGATGGATTTTAGTCTCAAGGTCTTATTGTTGAGAAAGAGTTGGTCATGCAATATTGACTTGATATGGTCCCTAACAAGGTCATAAAGGAGCAAATGTTGGAATGTGGTCATGTCGTATCCTTAGATGAATTGGTTGGTTTGCTGTGTGATATGGATGATGTCAAAGGTGTTAGAACTAGATAGCTTCCCATATGAGTTCTATAAGATTGCATGCGAATTTGTCAAGTCATACTTGTTGAATTTCTACAAATAAGCAATAAGAAATTGAATCACTTAGGATTGGCATTAATTAGTATTGTAAAATTCTTCCACAAGGCAGGGGACCCTAAGATTACATAGGTGTCATCTATGAATCTATTCCAAATCTTGGGTTTAAGAGGATGGGATTCAATAGATTTCTTTTCAAACCATTCCATGTATAAATCCGCTACTACATGTGAGATTGGGGATCTCATTGCTACACCCTCAATTAGCTCAGAGATCTTTCCTTGAAAACTAAAATATGTTGATTTAAGGCAAACTTTAACCAGAGATGTAGTTTCCTCATTTGTGATATCCTTGATAACATTGATGGCATCATTTACTTGAAGTTTGGTAAAGAGAGAGACCACATCGAAACTGACCAGAATATCTTGATCATCAACCCTTTGGCTGACTAGTAGCTAGGATTTAGATTTGTACCAAAGTTTTGCATGCCACCCATGTTTATTACTCATCATATTGGGTGCCCTTTGAACTAGCTTATCAATGGCTAGAGAGGGCCCTCAAGAACTTCTTATGGGATAATAAATCTGGTGGAAAATAATGTCACAGGGTTAACAGGGATTTGTGTTGCACTCCAACATAGTATAGAGGCACGTGCATAATCAAGTCCCAATTTAGGCCTATGTTTTATGTGCCAAATGGGTTTGTTTAAGCCCTGAATGATAAGAGGATTAGAGGGATTTGCTTAGTAATAGAATTAGTTAGGGGGTTTTGCTAGGAAATAAATCTTGGTAGGATATCTCTTTTCAAACACAAGTTAATAAATTTTCTTAGAGATACATTATTGGTACCTTTTTGATACAAAGTATCTACATTTTGTGGGAGGCCATTGAGCCTCTTTTATTGTCAATATATCTCTCCTTGTGAATCAACTTATCTTTCAATGATTAGTACATTTGGTCATTCCCTTTGGTTTAAGATGATACACATGACTTGTAGTGATGTGACGGGCCTTGTTTTATGCACCTTGAATAACATTGAGACCAAACAAGAGATTAACTTTAGATATTCCACTTGAAATTCTCTCCATTCAATAAAATAACTTAACTTAAAAATAAGAAGTTTTTAAATTGTAGAACAAATATGTAGAAATTTTAAGACAAGTTAATACAATGTGTATATAATGATGACCACTGAGATCAAATTGCTCTATAGGATCTTAAGAAGGCAAATGATTACTTGGAATTCTTTAGAATTTTATTTATGTGCCCCAAATTCTTATTTATTATTATCATTTTGGTCTCTATCCCCAACAATAGCTTTTCCTTGCTCATTTGTCTTTCTTTTACCTTTTGAACTTCCTTCCTCAATTGAGGGGTCTTCAATTGTAAATGTTCTTGACCCTTTTAAGCTTGGAGATTTACTGAGTATGCCATATTTTTATGTTTGATTATTTTTCCCAGCCTTTTTGCTTCTATGATGTAAGTTGCTTTGATTTGTGATTTATTTTTTAGTTCTTCTTTTACTATTTGCTAGGGTGTCCTCATCTTGCTATTATTTTATACAAAAAATTATGAGGTTCAAAGGTCTTTTGTTACACTCTTGATCTAACTCAGATTAGTTTATTTATTTCTTCTTTGATGACTTTGATATCCAATTTAATTTCCAAACTAATTAGGGCCAAATTGTTACTTAGTTTTTCTTCTAGCTTTGTAATCATATATCTCATGTTGAGATTTGAGATTTGCTTTGACCTCTCCTTCTTGGATCGATTGTTTTTGTTTTTCCATTTCTTATATTCTAACCTCCAACAAATTAGTCTAACATCATTTTCAATTCAAAATTTTAAATTTGTAATAGTTCTAAAAGCCTCTAGAGAAAGAATTTGTTGTCACTTAGATGGTTAGTTTTGCTTAAGATAACATAAATCTGGAGTAATTAGATTAACTGGAAATTAGTTTAGAAATTATCTAATTGTGGAAGATAAGAACCTATCCTACAGGTTGGAGTCATCTTATCATTTTTTATGTATAAATACACCTGTCAAATGGAATATAATCAAAGGC
>JASDQU010332233.1:0-12674 GCA_032191745.1 Picea mariana | reverse complement strand
TTTACTTATTTTCTCTATCTCTAATATGGTCTGTTACAACTCCATGTCTCCTCTGCCTTCTTCAGCTTCTATACTATGCTCTTTTTCCTTCTGTGCTCGACACCACCGTTGTTCAACTTATCTTCTTCCTTTTATACTCTTTATTGTGCCATGGATCTCCCCTTAAGATTATGCACTGCGTCTCATCCTTCCCACATGCATCACTATCAAAAAATCACGCTGTCTTTTATGTTCTGCATGTCTTTCTCACATCAATTCCTCTGCCTGATCATCAATCAAACTCCTTATTTTCCCTGGAGGTTATTCTAAATCTATTCATCATTAGCAGGTGTTATCCTCGGATTCTCTAGCTTCTCTAGCAGTCGTAACTCTTTGTATTCTCTGGTAGTTACAGTCAGTCGTTTTTGGATTCTTTGGCTTCTAAGCCCCTTCCTTCATGTGACCACTGACAGTGACCAAATGCTTATTCAAAAGGCACTTCCCGATATCATTCTAGTGAGTGCTAGCTCTATTTCATGATATGACCTTGGGTGAATATCTCATGTGACCACGAGATTGCGGGCACATCCAAAGGTGGTTTGTATCAAACTACTTTTTCCCCCACAAATTACCTCGAGCCTACACGTGTCCTTTCTCCAAAAACTGTGGTTTCGATTGCGGCTTGCTTTCACCTTTTTAAATTTCGCGCATCTTCAATCCCCACAATGTGACAGGACTGTCGATCTCATGATCTAGACGGTTATCCTGAACTGAAAGATTAGATATAACCTTCTTAAATCAATGACTATGATTGATTTTGGCCTTCCGACCTTCGGGAGTTTCAACTCTAAAATATTTCTTCTCTCATACGACAATCTTCCGAAGTTGGTGATCTGCAGACACCTGTCCTCCTTAATTGATGGCTCTGCCTTTACTTTAGGGATTTTACCTCTCAAATAGATCAATGGTCTTGTGTCCCCTTTCTCGATCAACGATCGAGATCTTCTTCGCTACTCTGGGCTTTGCGATTTCAATTCTCAACCTTCACAGTCTCGTAAAACTCTTTTATTCGAAGTCCACCCATTTCTGCCACATATCCTCCTCAAATCAATGATCCTCATTTACTTTAGAACTTCGACCTTCGAGAGATTCAAATCCTCTACACTTTCTTTCTCTTGAAGTACACGATCTATTGACGTGTGTCCTCCTGTAGATCGACGGTCCTCAGCTCCTTCGGCTCTTTGGCCTTTGGGGATTTTAATTCTCAACTTCGCTCCCTTCACTTTATCACGGATTAGTTTCACTCATAATTCACGATCCGTTGACACGTACCCTCCTGTACGATCAATGATCATAAGTGACTTTAGAACTTTAGGATGATTGTTGCTTCATTCTCCTCCGGAGTGGTCACCTACTAAATAAGTCATAGGTGGTGGAGACCACTTGTTGTCGGTTAACACTTCCACTTACATTGTCCTTCCATTGAACTAGATCAACGGTTGAGAATGCACTTGAAGTGATCTTCAGATCAGACGACTGAGAGAGAATTTAGACCTTCGTCCTTTGGGACTTTGTGACTTTTGACATTTGTTGGTGATGAAACTTCCTAAGTAAATATCTCAGAGTGACGTAGATTTATTACGTCACTTGTTGACATGGCACCAGCCAATTTCCTCCTGACACTTTTCATCATCTGCTTATGCCATGTGTACTTCTTGGCATGGTATTCCACATGTCCTTGCTGATGTGGTCTTCCACATGTCCTTGATGATGCGGTCTTCCACATGTCCTTGTTGAGTTGGTCTGTTGACATGGGTGAGACGAGTAGGGAGTATAGTGGAGGTGGAGGCAGAGTGTGGTAGTGGAGTGTGACGTGTAGGGGGTAGTGGAGTGTGACGTCAGAGTGCGGAGGTGGTATGTATGTGTGGTTTGGTGGTTTTCTTGGAGGGGGTTTAGGCGGTAAGTGGTAATGAGTAGGGGGGTCCGAGTTGACAAGAAGGTGACACCTATGAGAGTCCCACATGAGAAATACCACCAACTCAGACCCCCCCCCCGCCACGGTTAAAGGAAGAAATGTTGGGGGGGTCCGATATGCCCTGTCGACCGTAGATATGAGTGCCTGATTATCAACCAGTGATATTAGTCTGCCCTCTAACTTATCATGTCCTTCCACTTATTTTGATTTGACGACTGACAAAAATTTGAGTGATCGAGATCTCAGATCTCGACCCTTGCTTATCCTGTCCTTCCACTTAAATAAATTCGATGGTTGTTGGTCCTATGGATTGGTGATCCAACGACCACTGTTTCTCTTCCTCCTGAGCTTCTAATCTCTCTAACTTAGAAGGATTTCTAAGTGTTCACGGGTCTCGACCTTTTCTCCTCCTGTGCGTCCATCTCTTGGACCTCGTCTGTACTTCTGGAAACCGCTATCTCTTATAATATTTCTCGTCTTCTGGGCTCTCGATGTTTGGTTCATTTTTGTTCTTTCCATCAATGAAAAACACATTCTTCCTATAAACATGCCAGCACTACTTCACATACGTCAAGGGGTACTACATCCAATTCCACTTCATCAATAAAATCAACACTTGTTGAAAACTTAATATTACATTGTTTCACTACCCTGATCTTTGCATCCTTGTTTACTCACCCCATTGGATATGGGATAGGATGATCGCGAACCTATGATCCAGGCTTACCAACTAGATCTGTTTCTTTGATGTTATCCTATGAACTAGAGTCAAATTGTAATGTTCCCTTCCAATTGACTGTGACGTTGGATGAATCAATAGCCTATACGAATCTCATAGGCTACAGTCAACAAGGGAAAAGGGCAGTCAAAGAGGTTTGTTTGGTGCGACTAGGTAAAAAGAATGATAAATCCTAAAAGTGACATTAAATAAAATAAACAATTGTATTTAAATCTAATTGGAGGGAAAATAAAATTAAGATTTGATTTGGTCAAAATAGGGGAAAGATATAAAAGGTCCAAAGGAAGGTTGAATAGAGGAGTAATTCTTCCCCCTTCCATTATGATTCGATATCTTATTGGAGTGCTCTTGTAGCCAGTGCTTTCATTGGGGTTTTGGGAAAAGCCCTTCCACTGCAGTTCTAGTTTTGGTGGTGCAATATCCACCCTAGATAGACAAAGAAGAGAATTCATCCAAAGTTCTCATTGAAGTTCATTATTTTTTTTGGTTTCTTGTTGGAGAGAGTTGGGAGGCATATCGTCCTAAGCAAGGTAATTTTATGAGTTTGAGCAGGAGGTTGATCATTGGATCAAAATATTTCAGAGGTTTTTTCGTGCATTTGTAGGAGGAGACACCCCCGCAGGTTGAGATAGGGTTGTCCCGTGAGGCCCCACTAGATGCCTCACAATCATCCAGTGAGGGCCTCTACGAATTGGGGTGTTGTATTCATCTATCAGATAGGTTTGTGAGGATTTGGGGAAGGGGTTGACTTCATATTGGCATTGTTAGAGAAAAGTAGAGTAAGGCTTGGTGAGTCTTGGATCAGTGCACACCATAGGTTGGCATCATTCCAAGATTTTGTTGTGTGTTTCTATAATAGATTGTGTAATTACCTGACAACCATTAGATTTATGTGCTTAGTAGTATTTTTCAACTGTTATTACAACCATTATACATCATTGTATTGATTTTGGGAGTTTTCCATCCATAATAAGATGTCATGTTTATCTTCTCCATTCTTGTGAAATGAATGTATGCTATATGTTATACATATTCCTCATTAAGAAAACTATCTATAAGAAGTTAACAACACATTCATATAATAAGAAATAACAAATTTTGGGTAGAAATACATTAAACTCCCTCCTAGCCTAGTTGGGAACATTACAGTGGTATCAGAGCTTGTGATTCTTCCATCTTGTGATTACATTGATGCCTAGAAGAAAAGGGCATGGAGGACAAACCTACCAGGAGTCACCGTAAAGAGAAACATAAGCTAATCACACAGAGTCAGAACCAGAAGGAAACATGGGAGACAACTATGAAGGATTTATGCTCCTGATATTAAAATATCTGGTCAAGGGTCAAGACAATACAACAAGGTTCCAACAACAAACGTGTGAGGCGCTCGCACGCTTGAGAGACTAGCGAGGGAATATGAGTGGTATAGGTGAAGGTGGACCCAGTGGATCACATTGGGGTGATATAATATTGCACACAGAGAGTAGAAATAAACATACTCCAACTCAGAGAAGGAGCTTAAAGATCTCGAGGAATTTATTACCATAGTTCCTGACAGGGAAGCCTATACAAGCATAGGATAAATTGGATCAGGGGATCGATATTAATACCTCATATAGCGAGTATGAGACAACAGATGAATATATATGTGAGAAATTTTCTTATATATACTTTTTCTACCTCAAACTTAAATACATTCTAAAGGAGGGGAACAGAACAGTAAAGAACCCACAAAACTTTGATCTCATGCACAAGGTGGGAACGTTGACTATTCCACCCTTCAATGGGTCTACAAAGAGCATGTCTAGGGCCTGGGTACATAAGTTGGAGACTTACCTCCAACTTAACGCAATGACTAAAGTCGAAGAAATTAAGTATGCTACTTCACTTGGAAGGATAATCTCATGAATGGCGGTATCACGGGCTCATGAAAATAGGGTAGGCCAACATCACTTCATATGTGGAATTCACTCAGATATTGATGGATAGGATTGACCAAAAGTACCCTGAGATACATTTCAAGGAGTTGGCATAGTTGAGACAAACAAGCACACTAGAAGCATTCATCATAGATTTTCATAGGATGGTAGTTACATTGACATATATCTCTCAGCAAAGGTCGATGATGTTATTCATTGAGGGTCTAGCTGAACCCCTGAGAGGATGAGTGAATTACTTTAGTCCAACCACATTGCATGAGGTGATTATGATATCCAAGGACATGAAGGACACAGTCAACAAGAAGGTACCAACAAAATCCTTCATCCCTTAAGGAAGTAAGGAGATGAAGTTTCCCCAGAAGTCATGGATGGATGAGGAGACTCGAAGAGAACTAAGGAGGAATAAACTTTGATTCAGTTTCAAATACATATGGGAACTAGGTCATAGATGCATGTGCAAAGGTAAATTCCATTACATTGAGGTAGTTTCTGATGAGGAGGATGACAGTGATTACAAAGGTATTGGAAAGGACAGTGTTGAGCCATCGCAAACTATAGAGAATGTGCCATTTTAAGATATCCCTAAGGGAGTGACCATTCCCACCCTTTCAGGAGTCCCTAAATATTATACCTTCGGGATAAGAGGTATTGTGTATGGGAAGAGGGTTATGACATTGGTGGATGGTGGAGCCACCCACAACTTCATTGATGTTGCATTGGTCACCAGGAGAAAGATACATGTAGAGGATTTTGAGGGATTCAATGTGGTAGTAGCAGATGGGTACAACATGATGTGTACTCAGAGGGTCATGGGATTAGATGTAACCTTTGGTAACTATACATTGACTAATGACTTTTATGTCATGGATTTAGAAAATACTCATGTGGTGATAGGAGTCCAGTGGCTATACTCTTTGGGATATATCCACATGAATTATAAGGAAGTGAGGATGGAGTTCTAGGATAAGGGTGGAAAATGAGTCATCTTGAGATGTATGTTGATAGGTACCCTGAGGATTGTGTCTAACCAGCACTTGGAAGCCCTTTTTAGAAACGGGGATGTGACTTTTGTGACAGAATGATTTATCACCATGAAGAATCCATCATAGGAATGCCAAAATTACCTAGTGGATATGCAATCCATTGCTTGGAAATTCTGAGAGATTGTTTGAACCATTTCCATTAGGGAGACCACCCGATGAAGGATTTGAGCATGTCATTGAGCTAGAAGAGATATTGAAGCTTGTGATAACCACTCCCTACAGGAACCCCATAATATTCAAGGATAAAATAGAGAAGGCCATAAAGGAGTTGCTAGAGATGGGACACATCATGCCTAGCTCTAGTCCTTTCACTTTGTTGGTTGGATTGGTGAATAAGAAATATGGTACTATGAGGATGTGCATAGACTATAGGGCACTAAACAAAAATACCATAAAAAATAGATACCCAATAGCCATGATTGATGAGTTGATGGATGAGTTGCATGGAGAAATGTACCTATAAAAGGTTGATTTGTGATTAGGATACCACTAGATTCAGGCCAGAGAGGAGGATATCCATAAAAGAACATTCAGGGGTCACTATGGGAATTACGATTTTCTAGGCATGCCCTTCAAGTTGACTAACGCAGAAGCTACCTTTCATTCATGCATGAACCATATATTCAACAGACAGTTCAAAATTTTTTTATTGTTTTCATTGACGACCTTCTCATCTAAAGCAGGACATGGGAGAAACACATGAATCATGTGGTTGGTATTCTCACCATTATCGAGCAACAGTCATTTTTTGCAAGGAGGAAAAATGTGAGTTCAGGTTGACAGAGATCCTGTATCTGGGGCACGCGATTGGTGTTGAGGGGGTAAAGGTGCATCAGGAAAATATCCAGAACATCTTAAACTTGACCACACCCATGCCACTCACATAGCTATGAGGATTCTTTGAGATATGTAACTATTACACATGCTTTGTGAAAGTATTTTCACAATTGGTTGTGTCATTAACATGACTCACAAAGAAGGGGGAATTTTGATGGTCATAGGGTGCACAGGTAGTGTTCGATAGAATGAAGAAGTTCATGAGCACTTGCCCAGTATTATCACTACCATATTTTACACAACCTTTTATCCTAGAGTGTGACACATATGATGAAGGGATAGGAGTAGTATTGATGCACAAATGACATCCGATAGATTTCGAGAGTAGGAAGATAAGGGATCCTGAGAATATCTACCCAATATATGATAAGAATATGTTGGTCATCATGAATGCATTGGAAAAATACATATAGTACTTGGTAGGAGGACGATTTGTGGTTCAAACTGAGCACAACATCTTGAGATATTTCTTGGAGCGGCGAGACCTGAACAAGAGGTAGAAAAAGTGGGTAAGTAAGGTACAAGAATATTATTTTGATATCGAGTATGTAAAGGTAAAGAAGAATGTAGTTTTGTTTTCCCTATCTAGGATACTTGTAGCCTTCTGCATGACATATATCTCAGCAGACTAGAAGTCCATTCTCTTGGTAGAATACTCCAAGAATACCTTTGCCTGTGATTTGATGGAAAGAAGTATTTAGAATGAAAGGTATAGGATAGTGGATGAAATCATCTACTACAAAGACAAGATCTATCTTGTCCCTGATTCCACACTCAAGGATAATATTTTGAGGGAAGTGCATGATGCACCAATGGCAGGGAAACACGGGTATCTAAAGAGCTACATGAAGGTTAGGGGGAGATTCTCATGGAAGGGTCTTAAATGGGATGTACTTCTTCATGTGCGGGAGTGCATTAATTTACTATAGAACATGTCAAAGTTCACACATCCTGCAGGACAGCTTCAACCATTATCGATTCTACGATAGAAGTGGGAAAGAATTTCCATGGACTTCATCACATGGTTACTAAAGGTGCAGGGAAGGGATTGTATCTATGTGGTAGTGTATATTTTGAATAAATATGTGCACTTCTTTGTTATTTCTATGGAGTATAGTGCATATTAGGTAACATACATATTCTTCAAGGAGGTGTTTAGACTCCATGGCCTTCCGAGGAACATAGTCATTGACCGGGATAAAATATTTATCATTTCATTTTGGCATGAGTTGTTCAATTTTCTTAGGATAGAGTTGACACCTAGCACTAGTTGTCACCCCCAGATAGTCAGGAAGACCGAGATAGTAAAAGAATGGATCGATGGTTACCTAAGGAACTATGTGTTAGGGAAGCAATGAGCATGGATAAAATGGTTGTATCTCTAGGAATTATATGTATACAACACTCTCTATGATCCCATGATCCCATTCAAAGAATTATATGTCTACAACACTCCATATTTTTTGTATTTTTCATTTGGAGAGAGTCAAGCTCCTAAGGCTAGGGACTGGTTATAGGAAATTTAGGACATCTTAAGAGTCCTGAAGGAGAATATACAAGCCACTCAGAATCAATAGAAGAAGTATGCATATAGACATAGGGTAGAATACATCTTTGAGGTTGGAGATCTTATCTTTATCATATTGCATCTGTACAGATAGTCGTCATTGAAGAAGAGTGATGTAGAGAATATTAAGTCTCTCTTTTATGGACCTTATAGAGTGATCATGAGAGTTTGGAAGTAGCAAATGAGTTGGGGCTAAGGGAAGTGGGATCCACAATACCTTCCATGTATCATACCTCAAACAATTCATTAGGACAACAGGTCACTTCTTTGACAAATATTCCTCCAATAGATGAGGAGGGACAGTTGGTTCTAACTCTCAAGATGATTTTTTATGTTAGGAAACAGAGATTGAGGAGTAGGTTCATTAGAGAGTACTTGGTTGTATGGAGAGGATTTCCCACAGAATATGCTATCTAGGAAGGGGATAAGATCTTGTATCACCCTAATCTGAAATTGCTTGAGGAGAAGTAATCTTGGGAAGGGATGACTATATTGTTCCCTTCCAATTGACTGTGACAGAGGATGACTCAATAGTCTATACGACTCTCATAGGCAATAGTCAATAAGGGGATTCGAGGAGGATTGTTTGGTGTCACTAGGTAAAAAGAATGAAAAATACTAAAAGTGACATTAAATAAAATAAACAATTGTATTTAAATGGAATTGGAGGGAAAATAAAGTGAAGATTTGACTTGGTCAAAATGGAGGAAAGATATAGAAGGTCCAAAGGAAGGTTAAATAGAGGAGTAACCCTTCGCCTTTCCATCATGATTTGATATATTATTGGAGTTCTCTTGTAATCCATGTTTTCATTGGGTTTTTGGGAAAATCCCTTCCAATGCAGGTTTAGTTTTGGTGGTGCAATATCCACCCTAGCTAGACAAAGAGGAGAATTCATCTGAAGTTCTCATTGAATTTCATTGTTGTGTTTGGTTTCTTGTTGGAGAGAGTTGGGAGGCATATTGTCTTATGTATGGTGTTGCGAAAAGTTTCAAGAGGAGGTCAAGAATCAAATCAGTAGGTGTCGAAGGGTTGAGCTGTGGTTGTCCCGCGAGGCCCCACTAGATGCCTCATAGTCGTCCCATGAGGACCTCTGCGAATTAGGTTTTTGCAACCATCTACCAGACAGGGTTATGAGGATCTTGGGAAGGGGTTGACTGTAGATAGATGTTGTTGGAGCATAGCAGAGTAAGGCTTGGTGAGTCATGGATCAGTGGAAATAAGAGGTTGGCATCATTCCATGCTTTTCTTGTGTGTTTCTGTAATAGATTATGTAGTTTTCTGGAATCCATTAGATTTTTGCGCTCAATAGTATTCTGCAGTTGTTATTACAACCATTAGACATCATTATACTAATTATGGGATTTTTCCATTCATAGTTAGATTCCATGTTTATCTTCTCGATTCTTGTGAAATGAATGTATGTTATATGTTTGAGATTATTCCTCAATGAGAAAATTATCTATAATAAGTTTACATCACATTCATATAAGAAGAAACAACAAATTGTGGGAAGAAATATATGAAATTCCCTTCTAGCCTAGTTGGGAACATTACACAAACATAGTGTCTATATTGGTCTTCTTGACCTAAATCTTGATGTGGAAGATTTTGTCCATGTCCTTCTCTTCCTAGTTATGAAGGCTAATTAGGTTCACATCCTTCTACATTGATGTGCAGAAAATATTCTCATCCACATCTAAGCTACTTTCAACATGATTTATCGAATATGTGGCTAAGAGATTCTTTTTCTTTGTTTCCTTCTTTTGGTTCTTTGAGTTCAACTCTAGATGTATTTTCCATCCCTTTTCCCCAGTGTGACCATCAAAATTGCAATGGTTGCAATATTAGTTGCTAGGATCCTTGCACTGATGTGTAGTGGCTTTCGTCTTCTTAACCTTCCCCCTTGCCACTTCTTCTTCCACTCCTTGGAATCTTCCTAGTGCTCTTACTACTTGGAAATACTTGGATACCCATTCTTGTGGCCTATGTTTTCTAGATAGTGTTCCTATACACATGACTCATCCAATGTCCTTGGCTTCAAAATCATCACTTTATTTCTAAACTCGGTGGTGTACCCTCATACACTATACACTTGCTTGTTCCTGAAGTAGTTCCACTTGATCCATTGGTCCTCTACATACCCAATAGGATAGAAATGGGACTTAATGAGGGTTTTTAAATCCTGCTACTTAGTTACTGGTGGATCACCTTCCAACCTAAGTATCTTCATGTGACTTTTCCACCAAGTGTAAATGTGTTAAAATACACAGAATAGATGTAGCTAAACAATAATACACACATTTGCAAAGATAATTGGAGAAATAAGAAGAAGGAGAGAAAGAATGAAAGAATTCTCATTAATCGTTGCGAATAATGAATAATTTACACATGATATACTATGTATAGCTCAATGAGTACACACTGGAGGAGAACCAATGCACCATTGTGGTGGTCTAGAGTGATTTGGACACACACCAATAGTTATGGGAGTGAACTTCCACCTACTCTAGTCTCTTAGGAAGTTACGGGAGTGAACAACCACCTAGTTTAGTTAACTAGTCAACTAGTCTTTAGTTAACTAACTGAACATAGAGTAGTAAGGAGTTAACTCAAGGAATCAAGGCTAATGTGCCAGTATGGTGATAATACCAAGGCAAGTTAGAATTAGAATGGTGATGATCCCAATGTTGCATGGTGACAAAACCAATACAACATCTAAACTCAACTCAACTAGTCAAACTAAAGTGTCCACTGAAAGAGAATATTCTCCAGGTGGAATATTCTCCCCTAAAATATAGGATATTGGATAATGACTAATTATGACTAATAAACAAGGAAAAACCTTAGGAAAAAGAAATCCTAGGTGTGTTTGAAGTAACTCCAACACCCCCACTAAACATCACTATGGTGAAAATAAAGAATGGGTCCTAGAAATGAGTCCATGTTAGGTACCCAAATACAAAAGATACACTAAAATAAAGTGAGGAAAGAGGGAAAACCTTATGGGAAACCCCCCCCCCCCTCAAGGTATAATGTATGTAAAAAGAATAACTACAATTGCTATGAAACCGTGTCCTTCACTCCAAGACGACTATTGGCACGGGGGCAAACCCAGGGTTCAACGCTTCAAAAATGCACCAAAAAAACCCTAACTATCAGCCCTTTCGGCAGCAACTGCGAAGTAGATGAAGTCTCACATGAGGTAGAGGCAGAGGTGGTTGCAGGACTCCAGTGTTTGCAACCTTAGCTAGGACACAGATCTGCGATTACATTACTCTAACAAAGCTCTTAGCACTTAACATTCTTTAGTATTCAACCAGTATTTACTTCGCAGATAAAACCCTAATTACAGAGCAATGCAATATTCAACAAGATCTAACACATTCAAGCACTTAGCATAAGGAAACAGATTAGGTATAACATCTTATTCACATCATCAGACACTAAGTTATCATATTCATCTAAGCATACATTATTGCACTAAGTATTAATCACATAAACAATCTAACAACTATAATGCACAAAGAAACCATAACACAGGATATACGTGGTTCACCCTAGCATGGGGCTACGTCCACCAACGCTTCTCTTCTTTATTATCTTCTGTCAATATTCTACAAGAACAGAGCCCAAAAACCCTACTCTGCATAGGACAGGAGATCTGCACACCTTGCTAGGTCCTCCTTCCCCGAGTTAGGTCACAACACAAAGCCTTCTTACACAGTCTATACACAGGCCTCTTATAATCACTGCACTTAGCTCTGCAAGTCTTAACACATAGCATGCAAAAAACATCCACTACTATTCACACTTAGCACATTAGACTTCACTTTATATCCTCTACTTACATCACCTATATTTCTATTTATACATTACAAAATGGGCCGAAACATGGGTAAACCCATGGGCCGACATCCTATACCCTTTTTTGATTAAGATTGGTTGTTATTGATGGCAACCCTTGAAGAAAACCCCGTAGCACAAGGGTTGGGTAATGGAATGAATATTATTTGATGTAAATATGACTCCTTATTGTCTTGTCATGGTTGATAATAAGTATAAATAGATGAACTCCAAAGTGGTCCCCTTATGGTGAAATCCCTCACGGGAAGACACTTTGCGGATTGAGTTAAACTAGAAGTATGGTTAGAGAACCCATGATTATTTGTGGAATAATGATATGAAGGTCAGTGAATTTGTCATTGAAACTATCATATATGTATAGTGTTTTTCATGTCATTTCTGGTGTGTTGGCAGCCAATTCAATTTTTTTTATTGCCCTAAAAGCTGCCTACACCTATGTCTCTTGAACTTCAAATTTCTGTCGCATTTTGCAAAAAGAAGACATTTTTATTTCAAGTGACATTTGCAAATTGGTTTCGATTTGTTTTTCATGACTGAAAGCATGAAAACCCCTCCATCGTTAGTTCAACTGTCATGAGCTTCTCATTGATATTCTGATTGGTACTTACCTTTGTTTTATTATTATGTGGCTGAGGAGATTTTTCAAACTGTGACATTCTTGCTTTGATTGCGCAACCTGGTTATTATTTGATTGATAAGGTATTGAGCATGTGAATTTATGAGTTAT
>JASDQU010332232.1:0-12833 GCA_032191745.1 Picea mariana | reverse complement strand
AGGATGCTAAGATTAATCTAAGAATGATGGTGATTGTCCACTCTCATGTTGTAGGCCTTAGAGAAAATACATTTGAAATATATTTTCGAGGCTTTCAACTTGTGGGTGATGGATTTATGTTGTGAATGAGTAGAAATCAGTATCTTCTTAGTCTGGTTACCATCTGTTACTGGTGCAGAGCCGTTGTTGTGAGTTTCCTTCCATTTCTTGCCAATTTTTTAATGAGTAACATCACAAGACTTATGAATCGTAGCAAATTCTAATTCCTCTCAGTCCCATGAATAATCGCAAGACCCCTTGCTAGCCCCCATACCGGTGAGCTGAACAGTACACCTACTTTCATCTCGTAGAATCCTTTTTATGCGTTCAATCTCCTAAACCCTCAAATGACCTAAATAGATCTCACACCTTGAGATGCTTCAACCCTAATTGAATTTCACATTCTACAAAGAGAAATTTAATGATAAGTCATTTATGTGTTACTATTTCATGTTTCTTATTGTAGCACCAGTCCTTAAATCTTAAATACTGATCTATCAATTTGAAAATTCACCATTCTTTTCAGAAAAATATAAATATAAATATGAGCATTCCTATATTTGAGAAATTATATTTTTGGACTAATGAAGGTTATTTCGAAAATTACGGAAAAATATAAATATTAATATTAAGAATATTATTTAATAAATAATAATTTTGAATGTTTAAATAGATTTTTTAAGTTAAAAAGTGGAGTATAAATTCAATGTTTTTTAGTTAAAGTTTGTTAAACGGTTGTACTAGATGGTTAAAACTATACAAAGGGAAATAGTACATAGCTCCAACCAAATTGGTCAATTGAGGCAATGTATTAATGAAAAAATAAAATAATTTAAGTATGAAAATTTCACGATTAATTATAGTAAATGACCCTCTATACTCTTCAAATAGATACCATGGACCAATTAGGTGTGAAGCCATAGATAAATACAGTTGTTAGTATCATGGATAAGATGAACTATCCAAACACTTTATGTCTAAAACATAATGTTTTGGCTCTTTCTTCCATAATAGCTTTCATTTTTTTTAATCATTCAATTTTTTTTAAAAGATATTGATTTAATCAAGTCATTAATTATTATTTTTGTTAATCCTTTCAATTTATTTATTTTTCTTTAAGATTAGACATAAATTTTGAATAAAGTTTTATTAAAAGGAGGGAGGAGAGTATGTTGTGTATACACTCATTAGTATGTTGAGAGTTGGTAGTCGTAATCATAGAAATGCACAACTTATTAATTAGTATAGTTAAATTTGTAAAGTAATGATTAGTCCTTAAATTACTTAAAAGTTGTTAATTAAAAATGTTAATAATTCACCATCAAATTATTGGGGAGTTGTTAGTTAATACCATTAATTATACCATTTAACAAAGTTAAGTGGCTAAAATAATTTTCTAAGAATTGGTGAATTTATCAGTAAATTGTTTGTTGCCCAAAATGGCCGAGTAAAATGAAACATTTTTTTGATAAATGGACCCTTCTCTTACTCCGGATCCCTCAAAGGTAAAGTGCAATTCAACCAAATATGGAGTGCTCTCCCAAATTTTGTGTGTTTCCATGTTTGGTTGGCCATGAATTTGGGAATATTTGAAGATAAAATAGCCACCCCCGAAAATGTAGCCTTAAAGGCACATAACATGTTATTAGAAGATCACGAGAGTAGAAGTTTTTTTCTATGTCTATAAGCATAGGCTTTTTTGAAAATCTAGATTTCAGGAGACTAATTGTAGCAAAAGTTAGAAGGGAAAGCATGTTTCGTAATTAGGCCTTAAGTATTTTCTGGATGAATTCTCAACCCATGAAATACTTTCTGAGACAGGAATTTGGATGTAATTCTCTTGCTTGCTTGCATGCCATTTACAAATAAAACTTTCTGTTAAATTATTTTTTATTAAAAAATTATTAACTAATACTATTAATATATTCATTAACTATATGGTAGCTAAAGTAATTCGCTAATGGCCTTTCACTCTTTCTTGTTTAAATGTAAAGTATTATTTTTTACATCTAAAAGTATGATTGATATATTCAATTAGTTAATGTTATCGACATTCATTTTGTTGAGTTATTTAAGTTTATTCCATTCATATCCATCTAATGAAATTATTAATAATTTTTTTTCTTATTTTTTCAAATTATATATTTTTATAATCAAATTTTGGAAAACATCATCATTTGTTTTTCAATGCAAAAGCAAATGTAGTCAACCTAAAAAAAATTGGTATTGTCCCAAGTTTTCGATGGGAATATAACTATATAGGGTGAAAGTAAGCTTAATGATGATCTCTCATGAGAGGTGTTAGTGGCACTACAAACATGAAAAACCAACAATATGTTAACTTGGAGGGATTATTCAAGGTTATTTTACAAAGACTCAGAGGTTTATCAAAGTTACAACAAATAAAAACACAAAGAAAAATGAATTTTTTAATCAATCAAGATGCAGAGATAATAATTCACAAGGAAGGTGAAAATATTAGAGATTAACCATGAAAGACAAACATAGAGATATGTAATGGATAGATAGTGAGAGAAAATTTATCCTTTACTTATTATCCATGGACAGGAAAGCAGGGCACTAGAATCTATAGTTCTTTAAACACTGCAGTGACGATCGTTGATTAGGCTCCTAGCCGACTGCTAAGGCACAGACTAATAACTTAAGGATAAGGGACAAAAGATAAAAAAACAAACTCTTCATAATAATAAATAAACCCAGATAGAGAATTCATTGCAATCAGAAGTTGGGTTCGCCATGGGAAATCAATTCAGAATACAACAAGCATAAGGTTGGGATGACATTAAGTTCTTTGATTATAAAATGTTGAATAAAACATAATCTTTACATAATAGAAGTACAGTACTGAAAGTGCGGGAACAATATTAAACTACCATTCAAAAATATATGCATGCATACTGTAGCCAAATGCGAAAGCTCCGAGTCGTTGTCCCTCATGCGCTCCATCCTACTCCCACTTTCCAATCGATGTGACCTCACCGGTACCTCCCAGCCAATGCTAGGGGTAATCTTCTTCCCCTTGATCCCCATGATCCGCAAAGGGGCCATGCACACAATACCAAAGAAATGCTATCACCCAGCTCACCTCGCAAGGTCGGGATACCACTCTTTACCCAATCTGGGTATCCCAGCTCCAACAAGAGAAAGTTCATTCAAGGCAAAATTTCAGCAGCATAAAGTTACGCAAAAACATGAGATCACATGTTTCTCAAATTTTCATTAAAATCCTTTTTCATTTAATTAATTAGGAAAAATCTCCCCCATACACATGTCACCCGATCCCCTAGTTGCACTAAAAAATTAATTATTTAATTATTCCTATTTCCCTCACCCACCTAAAAGCATTCCTAAAAACGCTCCTTGGTGTCCCAATATTCCCTTACAAATCTTAAATGACTTACGCCTTACTAAATTCCTAGTTGAGTTCATAAATAACAAGTTCCCAAGGAAAGATTTCTTACTAAGTTAGACATTCATCTTTTTCTTTACATTTCCCCTTTACTTTAGGTTTCCCCTTTTTCTTTAAGTTTCCTATTTCTTTTAAGTTTCCCACTTTTTCCTTTTTAACTAAAAATCAATTTAGCAAGTGTAGATAAAACAACCATTTACCCTTTTTCTTCTTTAATTAAAAAAATTATTTAGCAAGTGTAGATGAAACAGCCATTTACCCTCTCTTTTTTTTAACTAAAATTACATTAGCAAAAAAAAATAAAAACAACCATTTCCTTTTTTAAAAATTTTAATCCTCCATTATAATTTTGACTTTAATAAATAATTTGAATTTCTTACCCCCCTTCTTGTTATATGTTCATTTATTATTTTTTTGACCACATGTTCTAATTAGACCTAGGTTGTAATTTCACTAGGCTGGGCAACATTTTTATTAGGGAAAATCGTTTTTCAATCTTACTTGTCACATCATTAATTTTAAGGTTGTCTAGATTTATTCACTTACCAGTTAAAATCGTGACGTGCCCTTCAGAACGCACTAGGTGCTCCAAGGGTGTCACTCGCCTCTTTCTCTTTTCCTTGCAAGACGTGCCCTTCAGGATGCACTACGTTCTCCAAGGGTGTCACTCGACTCTTTCTGTTTTCCTTTCACAAAGTCCCTTTAGGATGCACTACGTGATCCAACAGTGCCACTCGCCTCTTTACTGACTTTGGTAGACGTCAAAACTCCCTGGATTCAATACTTCACCAGGTGATCTTGTGGGATACTAAGGGCCTCTAAGGAATAAGGCCCGTGCCTTATTGTGCACCCCTTAGAATCATCATGAGTGACTATCGCAGTCTTCCCTCACGGCATCATGGGTCTTCTCAAAATAGATAATCATTAACCTATAGTTCGAGCCATGGCGAGAGTGCTAGTAGGTTGTGGTAGGGTTTCTCCCACACCTCTTACTCAAAGTCTCTAGTTGTCGTGCATGACCGCTCTACTCCACATGTGAGTTTATTCGGCAAGCTTTCATCAACCTGCATCCATCAACGAATCATGTCAGCAATAATAATCAATCATCATAACATCTAATCATATGTGCATATGTCACATCAACAATATTCAACCCAACAGTCCACTCCCTGACTCGATCCGGGGTCCAAGGGGTTTAATCGATGCCTCTGCATCCTCGAGGTCCAAAGTCTTGCACACTTAGGAGAAGCCAGTCAATAGCACCTGTCTATTTCAATACAAAAAAATAACATATCATTATATCCATAAAGCCTTATAGTCATAATCAAACGGCTAATAGTATAATAATCCAAATCAGTTGCAAGCAAGTGTCCTCAAAGAATAAGTTCGCTCAGTGCGCACAAGACTGGGATGTTACATACACCCCCTCTTGGTCTAAACTTTGTCCCGAAGTTTCACAATATATAAGTGTCAAAATAAAGTGTATCACGATATCATAAGTCTATCTATCAAAGAAAAATAGAAATTGTTGGCGCATATCATATGCATCCTCCTAGGTCGCCGAGTGTGGAATATAGTTTTTCCACTAGACCTTGACATGATCTATTGTTCGATGTTGTAGTTTTCGAATTCGATGGTCCAGGATGCGGATTGGTTCATTCGTGAGCGCACACTCGTCAGATACCTGCAAAGAACTCATGTCAATAACATGTGTATGATCACTAATATAATGTCTCAGAATAGATAAGTGAAAAACATCGTTCATACGGCTCAAATATTCAGGCAAGGCTAGTCGACAAGCCACGATCCCTTTCCTTTCCACAATATCAAAAGTTCCCACGAACCTAGGAGAGATTTTAGCGCCCTTTCCAAACTTTATCGACCTCTTATACAGTTTCACCCACAAGAAGACTTGATCACCAACTTTGTAACTATGGTCGACACAATGCGCATCGACATAACTCTTCTAAAGATCATGCGCTTCCTTGATCTTTTGTCTTTTTGTTTGCATTTGATATTCCATTTCTTGGATCGCATATGGTTCCACTAGGACCCTATCCTCAAGCCGATCCCAACTCAAAGGCATTCGACATGGACGCCTGTAAAGAAACTTGAAAGGTGCCATCTTAATGTTGCTTTGATAATTGTTGTTATATGCGATATCTACGAGTGGAAAAAATTCTTCCCAATGCTTATGTTGTTCAATCACGTACATACACAAAATGTCCTCCAAGATTTGGTTTGTTCATTTGGTCTACCCGTCTGTCTCCAGGTGATATGTAGTACTAAAGTTAAGTTGCGTTCCCAAGTCCTCTTGGAAGCTAGTCCAAAATCATCCTGTAAACATCGATCCTCGATCAGATATAATCCTCATAGGAATGCCATGCACCCTCACAATATCGCTGATGAAAACTCTAGCTATGTTAGGTGTCTGATACGTTGTACGCACATGAATAAAATGATCACTCTTCGTCAGAGTGTCAACTACCACAAAATCAAGTCGTGTCTCTTTGCCATCAGTGGCAATCTAACAATCAAACCTATCGAAATGACCTCCCATTTTGATTCTGGAATTGCATGTGGCTATACTAATCCTGTTGGATGTCTATGTTCAACCTTCACCTACTGACATTCTAGAAATCTAGCCACATAGTTGACTATGTCTTCCTTCATTCCTTTCCAAAAGAATAAGGGTTTAAGGTCTTCCCCCATCTTCGTGATTCCTGGATGAGCCATGTACAGTGCTCTGTGAGCCTCGTTTAGGGTCAAACTCCTCAACTCGTCATTGGGAGGTATGTAAATTCGAATTTTAAATATCAATAATCCATCATTGTCCATAGTATATACTTCAAATTTTGGTACCATCATTGTGTTTTGTCCGATAAAATCCTTGACCTCTTTGTACCAGTTATCATCGCGATGTAAAGTTAGAATATTTTCACATAGATTCGTCTGAAGAGGCATCACTGAAAATATGTGTCGTCTTCGACTCAATGCATCATCCACTATGTTCCTTGTTCCCTTTATGTAAGTAATATCAAAATCGTACTCGCTAAGAAATTCCTACCAACGTCATTGTCACGCATTCAAATCACTTGCGTAAAGATGTGTTGTAGTCCACGGTGGTCCATTTTTAGTTCAAATTTCCATCCAATAAGGTAGTGTCTCCAAACTCTCAAGGCATAAACAAAGGCTAACAACTCCAAATTGTACGTCGCATAGTTCTCCTCATGCCTTCTCAACTTTCTCGAGATGTAAGCGATCACTCGACCATCTTGCATCAAGACTCTGCCTAAGCCTTCTTTGGATGCATTAGTGCATACCAAGAATTATGCATCCATGCTAGGGACCTTCAGTATTCGTATTGTCATCAACAGCCCCTTGAGCCTCCGAAATTCCTCCGTGCATTTCTCGCTCCAAACAAACTTCTTGTTCTTCTACTGCAATTCTATAATCAGAATTTCTATCATCGAAAAACCCTCGACAAATAATCGGTAGTATCCCTCTAAACCCATGAAGCTACTCACTTCCAGGACATTCGTTGATGCAGGCCACTCCATAATAGCCTTGACCTTTGTTGGATCCACAACACCTTCGTCGGAGATGACATGCCCTAAGTAGTGAATCTTCGATTGATAAAACGAGCATTTAGACATTTTCCCATACAATCTGTTCTCTTGTAGACACTGCAGTACCAAGTGCAAGTGCTCGTCATTCTCCTCCATCATCTGAGAGTAAATAAAAATATCATTAATGAATACTTGGATGAACTTGTCCAAGTACTCGCGGAACACCTCATTCATAAAACTCATAAATACCCCTGGGGAGTTCGTCATTCCCAACGGTAAAACAATAAACATAGAATGTCCAAACCTCATCTTAAAGGAATTTTTAGGGATTTTGTCCTCTTTGATCCATAACTGGTGAAACCCTCATCTCAAGTCAATCTTTGAAAACATTTTCACGCCTTTCATCTAATCAAATAGATCATCAATTCTTGGCAACGAATATCGATTCTTGAGAATTGCCTTGTTTAATTAGTGATAGTCAATGCAGAGTCTCCACGACCCATCCTTATTTTGTATGAAAATAATAGGCGCACCCCACGATGACACACTTGGACGTATAAGTCCTAGGTCCAACAAATCCTTCAGTTGCATTTTCAAATCCTGTAACTCTGAGGTCGACATCCGATAAGGCGTTCTTGCTATTAGTTCAGTCCTTGGTTTTAGTTCTATGGTGAATTCCAACTTCCTCTCTGATGACCTCTTAGGTAACTCCTCAAGGAAGACGTCCAAAAACTCTCTTACCACCAAAAGGTTTTCTAGACCTTCTGCTACTCCCTTCTCATTTAATGCAAGGATCACATAAAATATTACATCCCTTGTACATGCTCTTTCGTAGCTACAAAGAAGAGATGAACCTCAGGGAGACTCCATAGTTCCTATCTACAATCATGCATCTTCGTCCCTTGTCATCAAAAAAGCTCAATTGTTTCATCTTACAGTTGATTATTGCCTCATGCGATTCCAAACAGTCCATATTGATCATTATGTCATAAGATCCTAATATCGTGACATACAGGTTGGCTATGGTAACCAACTCTCCCAGGCTAAGGCTACAGCCCATAACCTTCCCTCCAACCTTTTGTTTGGCTCCCGAAGCCATTTCTACAAGTCTAAACTCGTCTTGTTCGACTTCCCTTACCTTAATTATTTTTAGCACTGCACCAGAAATAAAACTTTTGGTAGCACCTGGATCTATCAAAATGCTAAGGGTATGGTCAGTGATGGTACTTGACATCTTTAGCATAGTCGAATGGTGCTCTTCCTGGCAGTTATTCACCACTGCATGAATCCGATGGGCCTTGCCCAAATCTCCCATAGTAGTGGGTCTGGTTGATCCATATGCTCTATTCCTCTCCCAGAACCGTTCCTTGAATAGTTCCCATGACACATCTTCGACTGCCATGTTCAATTGTGGCAGGAGCATCTTCCACCATAGAAGAGCACTCCCCTTTAGTTGAAATACCTCCATGCGAACCTTAAAGTTGGAGGTAGTTGCGAAGTGCAAAGCACATCACCATATTCTCCAACCATGCCTCGACAACTGAGTCGTCCGTGAAACTTTTGCACTTGAGAACTTATCCCTCTCAAGTTCTCGATGAAAGCTAATGGTACTAGTTGGAGCGCACTGTGGTCCCTCAAGGGTACAACCTCCTTGGCCTCATCTCAGTACAGATGGTGAATCAAGGCCTTTGAAAATATATGGAAGGACCTTGACAGACCATCATCATTCCTTACAACAATCGAATCCAACCCAAGGACTTGTCCCTCCCCTTGGAGGTTAGAATCTGAGGGCGTGGGAACTTTTGGAGGCATCGCACCTCCTTCCACAACACCACATTGCGAACCTTTGTGGCGTACTCTAATTTAGATCACCGCATGGACACTTTAAAGTTTTTAATTAGCGTTAGGTTAATTCTTAAGGGTTTACTATAGTGGAAAGCATGGCGATCAATAGTCACAGGGTTGAACCAGCTCTGATATCATATGTAATGACCCCGTCGTATGACTACAAGCGACGCAAGAAAGTGCAATTTTTTTTTGGGTTTTAAGAAGGAATGCAACAACGACACAGTTAAACAAAAAAACTTGATGACAAAAAAACACACGCAGATCAGGAAACAGACAACAACGACTCATCACGCTAGCACATCATGCAACTAGACGAAAAATGTGTTAATCAATAGACAAACAAAAATGACTACCCACCCAACACAATCAAGACAACGCCTCCAAGATAAAGGACAACATCAACAACCCGACACAAGGGTTCCAACTACCAGTAGCTAGAAACCTCTACGACGCACAAAACCAAACACATTAAGGCATTACAAAACCAAGTACCAACATTCATTACAATGAACATATACACCCAGAACGGGAAGCACAAGACACGGACTAGGTTATCATTCGCTTCTATCCATCAAACGAGCATGATCCCTTCATCAGGAATCATGTCGTCACCAAGCGATAGGCGTGACAATGACCAAGGAGCGACATAACACATCTAGACCAATAATCCAAGAAAAATTCAACGTGCTAGGACACTGAATTAACTGTCAAAGCACATGACGACTAACCCAAGCACCCAATCAACAATTCAACAATACACAAAGGAATCTGACGACTATAACATTCATACAACACATTAAATCATTTGCGCAAAAAATTCAATCGCAAACATACATCAATCTGTACACATTAAAATAATTATTATCAAACAATTATTTCATTGTAACTATTTTCCAATTCCAATGTCAGATAAGTATTTTCCTAAGGAGGAATTCGCTATCTTTGAAACTAAAACAATTATGAAACATGTCTTTTAAAACAGTAGGAAACATGTCTTTTAAAACTGAATATGTTATCTTTTAAACTGAACCAATATAATGAATTTGCTATCTATGGAACACATTTAAAATTGCTATCTAGATAATCTATATATTGATTTTACTATAATTGCGGTATGTATTATTGTATGTATTGATAATTGCTACTGAGTTAATGATAATCATTGACAACACCAATGACATATCACTTCCTAATAAATACATGGCTATACAAAAATACAATTACATCACTATACAACATACAATTATACAATTATATTGTTGTAAACGAATACATGGATATACCAATATACAATATATCCCTATACAAATATATCGTTGTACAATTATACAACTAGAAAATATATATCGCTACTCACAATATATGAAAATCGTTGTTAAATAATTACTTTCAACAATGTTAATCGCTAACCATTACTACAAATGACTGTATCTTTTACAAACCTTGTTGTCAATGGTCTAGACTGTAGTCTATTATTACATGTTGTTGTACCTATTAAAATCATTGTCAACATATAAAAGGTGTTGTCTGTAAAAGCGTCGTCTGTATACCAATAAAAATAACTCGTTGTCTACATTCCCATGTATATAAAAATCGTTGTGTGTATTTAAACGCAGTCACACAGTCATAAATTAGATAAAACACATGGTTATGACTAGTTTAGCAACCCAATGAATTCACTGCCATTAAGAGGGGCAGAGGTAATCCGCTAAATAATTTTGTTCTTTTAGGGAATGTATAAAATAAGTGTCCATTCAATTTCGATGTCCTTTCAATAAATATATAGTATAATTTCATTGTACATATATTAATAATTTGGTCCATTCAATGTATAAATTAAGTGTATAAAATCGCTAACCAAAATTGATATCGCTACGCTATTTAATGATGATATAGTTGCCTAACACCTTTAATAATGATATCGCTATCTGATAATGTTATTTAATAATGGTATTGTAATCCCTCACCATTTAACCACACTACCATTAGCATGAAAAATCGTAGTCATCATGGGTGAATTCGCAGTCAATATCAATTAAGAAAAAATCATTGTTACTACATATTAAATTGCAGTCAAAGATATGTAACTCATAGTCAATGATATTGGAATTATATAGTTTAAAGAAACCTAAATAATTTACCAAAGAGCACGGACAATATATGTGTAAAGAGCATAGTGAATACATGATAAAGATGGCATGAATATATCTGAAATCGCAGAGGTAAAATCATCATTCGCTAGGAGAAATAATTACACAAAATGCAGAGGTGATCATTAAACATGCAGAGAGTAATAAGGATAATTGTTGGGAGAAGTAAATAAACAAATACACAGAGGTTTTTCCAATCAAGCACTGGGTAAATCGTGAAGTAAAAATTGTGTATAAAATCATTGTGTATAAGGCCACGAAGATCATAGGGTGAAATTTGGGTAATGAGTCACGAAAATCATGGTGTAACTGATATGTAAAGGCTAGGTAAATCACCCAGAAATTAGCGATGTGAAGGATGAGTAAAGAATCCAAGAAACTCAAAGATAATCAATCACAAGAAAACTCATAGAAATCAACCACCAGAAAACAGAGATGTAATCAATCACAAGAAAATGCAGATATTTGGCATTCAAGACTTAGAGGTTTATCAAAGTTACAGCAAATAGAAACATAGAGAAAATAGGATTTTTTAATCAATCAAGATGTAGATATAATCATTCACAAGGAAGGCGCAAATATTAGAGATTAACCATGAGAGAAAAATTTAGAGATATGTAAGGGATATATAGCGAGAAAAAAATTATCCTTCACTTATTATCCATGCACAGGAAAGCAAGGCATTAAAAACTATAGGTCTTTAAACACCAGAGTGACGACCGTCGATTCGGCTCCTAGCCGACTACTCAGGCATAGACTAATAACTTAAGGATAAAGGATGGAAGTTAAAAACACAAACTCTTCATAATAATCAATAAAACCCACACAGAGAATTCATTGCAATCAGAAGTTGGGTTCGCCATGGGAAATCAATTCAGAATACAACAAGCATAAGGCTAGGATGACTTTAAGTTATTTGATTATAAAACGTTGGATAAAACATAATCTTTACACAATAGAAGTACAGTACTGAAAGCGCAGGAACAATATTAAACTACCATTCAAAAATATATGCATGTGTACAGTAGCCAAATGTGAAAGCTCTGACGTGTTGTCTCACGCGAGCTCCTTCCAGCTCCTGCTTGCCGATAGATGTGACCTCACCGGTACCTCCCAGCGAATGCTAGGGGAACTCTTCTTCCCCCTGAGCCTCTCGAGCCACAAAGGGGCCACACACACAATACCAAAGAACTGCTAGCACCCAACTCGCCTGACAAGTTCGAGCTACCACTCGTTACTCGAGCTAGGTATCCCAACTCCCACAATAGAAAGTTCAGTCAAGGTAAAATTTCAGTAGCATAACGTTACGCAAAAATATGAGATCCCATACTCCTCCTCCTCCATCATTTTTATAGATTTTTCAATTAATTAGTTTCCCAAATTCTCATTTAATTCATTTATCATTTAATTAATTAGGAAAAACCTCCCCCGTACACATGTCGCTCGATCCCCTAGTTGCACTAGAAAATTAATTTTATTAATTATTTAATTATTCTTATTTCCCTCACCCACCTAAAAGCATTCCTAAAAACGTTCCTTGGTGTCCCAATATTCCCTTACAAATCTTAAATGACTTACACCTTACTAAATTCCTAGTTGAGTTCATAAATAGCAAGTTCCCAAGGCAAGATTCCTTACTAAGTTAGACATTCAACTTTTTCTTTACGTTTCCCCTTTTCTTTAGGTTTCCCCTTTTTCTTTAAGTTTCCTATTTCTTTTAAGATTCCCTCTTTTTCCTTTTTAACTAAAAATCAATTTAGCAAGTGTAGATAAAACAACCATTTACCCTTTTTCTTC